>JAKSZT010054548.1:5624503-5739697 GCA_026826555.1 Tolypeutes matacus | reverse complement strand
GCCCACCGTGACTGCCAGGCCAGCGCTGGACCAGATGGCTGCCCACCCTGGACTGTGAGAGAAAGTGCTAGCCTTCTGAGAACCCAGGCTCTTCTGCGTCTCCCAAAGAGAACATCAGATATCATGGAGGGTTTTCTTTTTCTACTTAGAAAAACTCTAATTAGACTCTAATTAGCATTCTCTCTTGAAAAGTTCAGCATAAGAGGGAAGTGGATTTTTCTCATAGGAAAGAACAGGAAAGACCTATCTATTCTTCGCTGTTACCTACCCCTTCCACACACCCCCACATCCCCCCACCCCACGTTTCACAGAATTGTTAGGCAAGAGAATGCTGCTGACTGCCTGACCACGTTTCATTTTTTCAGGCAATTCTTGGGCCACATGGAATTTCAGACACCTCCTCGCTCACTGTCCAGGTCTTGTTTTCTAAATCAAAGCATGCACTTTGGCTGTTACTCTCATCACAATCTTCAGGGATAATTTGGTCAAATTTATATCTCTTAAAAAGTGGTACAGATTTAGCATTTCATATACCCCTCTAGGGTATTTTTTCCATTCTTAATTCTCTCTTTCAATCTCTTTCCCTTCTCATTAATTCCTTGCCTTTTATATGGCATTCCTATATTCAGTTTTCTATGAATTGGATATATTCAATAAATACTTATTAATCAATTAATAAATGCTCATAGGTGTTACAATTCCTTAATCCTAAAAGCATCTTTCTAAAAAATTATAGGCCAGACCCATTCTGGAATAGGAGAAGCAATAGAGTGAACTTGAGCTCATCTCTGTAAACAGTGACTAACCATTACCAAGCATGTGTTTGGATATCTCCTTCTATCAGTAATAAAGCCCTCAGCAGGCTTCTTCAGATGAGTACATTGGTAGAGATCAATCCATCCTGAATTCCGTAGACATGTGCATTTTGCCTTTCTGAACACAGATTATGAAAGGTGAATAAATTGATCGTAAACCTCAATTTCAGAGCTGATGTGGCTCAGTGATTGAGCACCGGCTTCCCATATACAAGGTCCCGGGTTCTGGTACCTCAAAAAAAACAAACAAAAAAACCCCTCAATTTCCACATACTCGCACAAATATGACCCCATGATATTACTTAATATTCTTGATATTATTGTTAGATGTAAAGTAGTCTTTCACCCATTTATTTACTCAATGACTATCCAGTAGCTATATCTTTTGCAATTCAAGATCTTAGGGATCAAAGTTTATGATAAAATCAGCAACAGTTGTAGAATCCTGCCTTTTCAGACAGGATTCTATTTATAAAGACTTCCAGTGAAAGGCAACAATCTTCCTCAATTCCCACTTCTCCCAAAACAATCTTTTAATATTTACTATTTATTTTAAGTTCTTTCAATGGTTCCTCCTACTTGTCTAAAAATATACTACTTTTGAAAATTGACCAACTAGAGCAGGGACTCAATCTTTTTTCTTCCATGGACCTCTTTGCCAGTCAAGTGAAAACCACGGACCCCTTACTAAGTCTACACTATACTGTGTATTATTTAATAAATTTTTCACACCCGCACCAACACGTCCCCACTAGAATGTTTTTTTCATTTCAATTCAAGCTCTCAGACCTCTGGTTAAGAACCCCTGAACTAGAGTAATTTTCATTTGATTTTCTGCTACGGTGGATGAGACTTTAGCTCTCTCTCAAATCATTTCCCACTTCTGTCTTCCTGACCTTAATGATCTTAATGGAAATTTGTCTTGTCTTTTTTTTTTTTTTTTTGGCTACCCAGCATTTGAATCCAATTACTATTTTGGAGAATTCCCCACCTTCTGAGTCTTGGTGAGAGGCAGAGAGAGCTGAAAACGCCGAACGCTCACTTTCTCAGGCCTCTTTGTCCAGCATCCATGCACGTGAGCTGGGCTGATCAGATCAGGCATGCCACCTTGGACTTGGAATCCAGAGACGGAGGGACACAGTTGCAGCAAGATCAGGTTCCTGGGCAGCAGCAAGGCTCCTTGGCGCTCCCAGTGTCCTCTGCCAGCAGTATTTATTAGACAAAATGCCAAGCTTGCGCTCAGCTGGCAGAGGAATTCTGCTGCAAGATCTCTGCTACTGTGTGATTTTCAGAATTGCTCCTGCCTGCAGACCCTCAGCCTCTCCCGTCCTCCTTTTATTCTCGAGTCATTGGAGTTGGTTTCTTTTGCTTATGACTGGGGTCGTGCCTGGCATACTACCTAATCCTGATACCGTGGCGCTATCGTCTGAAGGTCTTCCTTTGGTCACTTCGTAACTTCAAGTAGCACACTTAAGTGTCCACTGCTTTTGTTAATCTCAAAGAGTACCCCAACTACTCATTTGTAATGTGAAGACATCAGCACTCCAATATTTGCATCCTCTTCTCTTCCCTTCTTCTAAGATAAAAAATAGTTATATTCCATTCCGGAGTTATAGTTGTCATCAGTGCTTTGTTTGTAAATTGGTCCTACAGGTTGAAAACCAGTTATCAGCCTTTTAGCTTCAATCTGGATTTTCTAGGACTGCTGCAAATCAATGAATCTGGGACAAGATGTTACCGTTTTCTTGCTTGTAATTCAGTGGTTCCTGCAAAAGTCGTTCTTTTCTTGATTACTCACTTGTTTTATTGACATACATATTCAAGGAACTTTCAAAGAAAGGGCCTGTGGAAGATAAATGTCTGGGATCCTTGCCTTTCTGAAAAAAAATTTTTTATGGTCTCCCACTTGATTGATAATTTGGCTAAATATAGAATTCTAAATTGAAGATAAGCCTCAGAGCAGTTTGAAGGTCTTTCTCTTTTGTCATGGTGAGATGGCTGGAGCCAAATGAAATGCCATCACTGTTCTGAAGGAATAAATGGTACAGTGTGATAAGGAGGGTGAGGGGAGAAAGGAAAATAGGAAAGATCCAGAGCAAGCGGCATCCAAAAAAAACTAATTGGAGATTTTATACTGGTGGTCATTAGTGCAATATCTTTGGCAGCTAGTATAGGAGGGGAGAAGCTCCTAAAAGGAAACAAGATTGGGTGGGGACTGAAAATTAACTTGTCTACTTGGCAATTTTGTTTGGAGTCACTCTGGATTTCCTCACTAAAATAAACTCCATAAAGATGACTGTTTTCTAGAAATGATTCCCTTAGAGAAATTGCTGAGTTTAAAAAATCAATATGGCAAAAAAGTCTCTTTGTCATGCAAGACACACATACATGGAGTTGCAACACCTACTCTCCAGTTCACTGGTCTCACCCAGGACAACTAACATGGAGGTGATGATGGACAACTATCATACCAAGGAACTGAGAGAGTCTACAACTGCAAGCAAGAGAGTCCCATCCACCAGCCATGTGGGATCACAGCCCCCTCTCAATTAGAGGTAGAGTGGACATCACCATCCCAAAATCCTCAGGGTTGGGGAATGAGCTCTGAATTAAAGTAGACTTACTGGTATTCTACTATAGACTTATTGTGATTCTAGCAATGGAAGAAATTATATCATTCATGTGGAGGCAGGGGCCACTGGAAGTTCTGAGGGCAAGAAGAGGGAAAAACAGGTGTAATATGTTTTTGGGACTTGGGAATTGTCCTGAATGACATTGCAACAACAGAAACAGGCCATTATAAATCTTGCCATAACCTACAGAACTGGGTGAGTGAGAGTGTAAACTGTAATGTAAACTTTCATCCATGCTTAGTGGCAATGCTCCAAAATGTGTTCATCAACTGCAATGAATGTACAACACTAATGAAGGATGTTAAAGTGGGAAAGTGTAGGAGGTGTGGGGACCGGGGCATATGGGAATCCCCTATATTTTTTATGTGACATTTGTATAACCTGAGTATCTTTAATATATATATATATAATCTTTAATATATGTATATTAATATAATATATATATCATAATAAATATTAAAAAACCAAGACACACTTACATGTGCCATATGATAATGCTGAGATTTTTACGTCAGCAGAAAGGAAGTATACATCAGAACATAATATGAATACCTTGTTTCCCTTACAGAACAGTGAAGAGAAAAACTATGGAATTATCAATGTAGAATATTGCAATTGAAACATTTTCTTCTTCTGAAAATATATACTCATACACCAGTTATAACTTGCACCATTTGTTATTCAAAATTTATTTTGCTTTATGAGCCATGTTGAATGAAAAGCAACCGTGCTATAATGTGGTACCTTGTGATATGGTAATGCCTACTACCATTACAATTTCAACAAACTTGAACTGAGAGTCAAATGAGTAGCGTGAGTCCAGGGGACATGGCTTCATAAAGGCATCCAGTGTTCTCAATTAACACAGGAAAGATTAATGGCTTTTTTTCCCTCTGGTGGTCTCTGTTGAGGAGGAAAAAACATGAGCTCCTATTTGATTTTCCACTCAACTGCATCTACCAACTGGCAGACAGACCAACTGGGAAAGTTCCTCCATCCAGTGGCTGGATTCACCATGGGTGTGGTCCATACATATTACCACGGCCCATGCTCTATGAACTGAATAGGCCACAGACAGCGAGCAGGAAATACGACAGCTGGAAATAATTATTAGGAATTTCCCACTCCTCCACTATTTGTCTTACCCTCTAATTAGCCACCTCTTCATCCTCTGAGGACATATTCAAGTCTGGATGTCTGGGCAGCCAGCTCCTTGCCCAGAGTGAACTCCGTATCAAATAGATTTAATGCATCTCAGTAAGCTGATGAATCAGTTGAGCAGCAAGTACAATGGAAATTTTAGGACTATCACCCTGCAAAAAAAGATGACAGCTGCTATAAGCTGGAAGAATTATGAACTGTCAGAATCTCCTGTTGCATGAAAGAGCTTAACCATACAGCAATGCTCCATGGCAGTCAAGAATCTGAATATGGCCTGGAATTCTCTGAGGATGTTATTCATAAAGGCACAGTTAATCAAACTCAGACCTCTCTTCAAAATCTGAACTGTGCAAGCCAAAATTATTGCCAGTAGGAAGAAGATGCCAGACCAGAGAAGGTAAGCTAAAATCTCTGTGCCCTGGCTTCAGAATGATGAGGTCCTGATGCATTTTAAAAAGTAAAAAACAAAAACAAACAAAAACAAAACATTAAAATATTTATCAAATATCAAATAGTTCACTTTCTATCTATACAATCAGAGCTTTGTACTTTTCCAAAGGTTTTCATCCTACATTAGTAAATTTTAAAAATTTATTTTAGTTTAGTTTACCAGAAAGGGGAGAAAATCCCCCTCTCATTCCCTCACTCTTTAGAGGAATTGAGAAAGGACAGGTATGGGCCAAAATCACTTCTGGCTAGTGTCCATGGTTACCAAGTTGAAAGAAAAGGCAGTCTTATGGGTAAATGGTCTTGTTTCAAATGCCAAATGCCTGCTAAAAGGATTGCAGGCTCTCAGAATCTTTCTATTTCTTCTCTGCCATCACAAACAGAAATGGTGGATCTTTCGTTGGAGAAGCTGGCGTCTTCCCCACTGATTACCTCCTTAGTTTCTGAAAAGAAATGTTTTTCTTTACTTTTTTTTTTTAAATTAATTTATTTTATTTTATTTTATTTTTTTACTGGAAGGTCCCAGGGATCGAACCCGGGTCCCTCCATGTGGGAGACGGACACCCAACCATTTGAGCCACATCCATCCCCCTTCTTTACTTTTTATACAGGGAAATTTCTATACCAAAGTTCAAGTCACTTGACTCGAGTTGTTTAGAACAAAGAGTGATGAGTGACTTTGAAGCACTGTCATGTTCTCACCATTGAAAGGAAGAAGAAACATGAGGAGACTCTAATCCACTCCATTTGTGCAAATCGTCTTCAATGCCATGTGCTGACTCTTCATTGAATGTTTTCCTTTCCAACTCAGGGACAAATTTGGTCAAGGTCCTTGGAGATGAATGTGAAGCAGAAGCATAAATAGGCCTGCTTGGGACTCTTCTTCCAAAGGTGAGGAAATAAAGTAGCATAGGTAGAGATTATGAGCTCAGTCTTTAGAGTCACAGATCTGGGTTTGAATTTTAAATCTCTGTTTCTTCATCTGTAGAATGGAGGTCAAATTTCTACCTCAGAGAGTTTTTGAATTTTAAGTTGTATACCATGTATAAATCATAGAATTGTTATGTGTTAGAAGGTGTTTAAAAATTGCACTATTATGACTATAATTCAAAATCCTCTCATTTTACACATCAGGCTTTCATCTTTTTTGAACTACCCTTGTCAAAAATCTCCCTCAGTACCTACCAGCCCACCACAGTTTGTGAAATACTATCTTTGAAATTTTCTTTCTTTAAAGATTTATTTCTCTAGGAACAACTCATTAAAACACAAATACCTCTAAACAAGATCGAATAGTAACTATTATTATCATCATATCATAAATAACTTTATTGTTGGTTAACAAAAGATAATCTCCATCCAGAATCTATGGAATGACACTGTTCATCAGTTGTTTTAAAAGAAAATGATAAGGAGAAGAGTCCAGAAGTTCTTAAGCATGGCATTGTTTAAAACAAGGAAGAATGGAGTAGTCTTATGTGGTTCAATGACATCAGAGAGGAAATTAGGGCACAGGAAAGGGGCAGAAAGACAAACCACTTCCAAAAGACATGGAGTATTGGCTCAGAGACTTCTTTGAGGCAGACAGAGTCAGCCTCTGAGCAGTGTGTGTGTGTGTGTGTGTGTGTGTGGAGGGGGGAATCCAAAGTCTGCACCCAGACGGTGGTATGTTATTCACTGCCCTGACACTGACAAATATCAATAGGACAGTTAAAAGAGCTCCAAAATTCTGCCAAAAGCATGATTATAGGAAAGGTTAAGATTGGGAAGAATGAACCCATTGGAGAAAGGGAGTGACAGAGAAGCAAGTAGAAGATGACAGAAAGACAAAACGCGTTTTGGAGCTGCATCATTGAAAAATGCAATGGGACTGGGAAGACAAGTATTCATATGGTCTAGTCTTCCAAAACCTCTTTGAGGCTCTCAGGTGGTTCTTAGCCATGGCTGATGATTAAAGTTGCCTGTGGAGGTCTTATATAAAAATAACTGCAGCTACCTGGGCTCCACTCCTAGGAGACTCTAGCCAACTAGTTTGAAATACCAACTTAACTGCAATAGCATGTGCCGTCTCCGTTCCACTTCTTTATGTCACATTTTACCTTTTTATAATTTCTGTGTCCATTATATAGAAATATGATTATTTCTTATTCAATTGTCTCGATTTCAATTGTCCTGTTATCTAGTTCACTGATTCTTTCTTCAACCCTCTGTTGAACACCTCTAGTATATTTTTTTTCTTTTTTTTTTCTAGTGTATTTTTAATCTCCATTATTGTGTTTTTCATCCCCAAATGTTCTGTTTCATTCCTTTTTAGAATTAATTCTTCCTTTAATTCATGCATATCCTTTAGTTCTCTGAATACATTTTCCTTTAGTTCATTGAACCTATTTAGTAGAGTTGACTGAACATTTTTCATCAGTTGTTCCAATGTCTGCCCTTCCTCTATTATTTATATATATATTTATTTATTGCTGTTGTTCTTTTGAATGAACCATCTCTTCTTGTTTCTTTGCATGACTTGTATTATCTTTGGTTGATGCCTGGGCATTTGATTATTTTGATATGCTAACTCTGATAGATTCTCTCTTCAACCTAAACTTTTAGTGTAGATTGGCTGTGTGTTAAGGCTATTCTTCAATGCTTAGTCTGGTATACTGAACCCTTAGAAGACCCCATAGTTAAATGTTCATTTCTTCTCTAGTTTCTCTGAGCCTGCATCTTGCCTTGGGTGTATGCAGTAACTTTCAAGAATTCCCCAGTATGTGTGACTGTTTCCCCTCTAAGAGAGAATTTTCTCTCCCCATATTCTCCTCCGGGGGCAGGCCCTGGGCTCTACTCTTTGTTTTTATACAGTTTTTCCTCCTCAGCAGCTGCAGTAAGATCAGCTCCACTCTGATCCACTTTTTCCACTCCAGCTTTCAGCACTGAGTCTGCACTGTAGTTCAGAATTTCAGCTCCCCTTTTCCATGCAGTTTTTCTGCCCAGATAACACCTAAGTTAGGGAGCCAGGACTCTTGAGCCAGATAGGGCCAATGAACAAAGACATAATCTTTTTGTTTAGATGCATCAGTGATCAGTCCCCAGGGACCCAGAATGGGAATGCATGTGAGTCACCACACTGTCATCATGGGTCAAATGGATCTCAGGGATGTACAGTAGAATGTACCCAGGCTGTGGAACCACCACCATGAGCGAAGATCTGAGTGTAGGGGAGGGGCCTGGACTGGTAAGTTCATTCTGTCACTCTTCTACTATTTTTAGGCATTTTTTCTTTCCAATTCAACATTTGTTTAGTAATTTTCTAGTCTTGATCATCTTCCAGAGTTTTGAGAAAGTTGATTCTGCCCTATTATTTTTGCTGTTTTTAATGGGAAATGTCTACCACCACATCTTACCCTGCCATCTTGATGACATCACTCCCCAGAGTTCATTGTGTTTTTATGTATGCATAAAACCTGAAGTCCCGACTCTATTACAAAGAATTTCAAAATTGTTCTCCAAATAGCTGTATGATAACCGCCCACGCACACATGATGTGATAAGTGGGGGGAAGGGGACCATGAAAATGACTCTGTCCATATAGTATGAACTCTATCTAATATCTTAAGCACCACATAATAAATGCAATAGTCCAAGCAATAGTAAAATGTCAACCATGGTGTTCTATCAATGAGTTGCCAAATTTAATCAAAGTAGGTACCATATCTTTTAACATGAATAATTTTGCTAATTATTTATGATTAATTAGCCAAGCTGAATTCACTCTAAATATTCCAGGAAACTAAATCATCTCTTCATTAATGTATTATCCAAAGTGTTGGCATTCTTCCACTTAATTTGGTTGCCTTCACTAGTCTCACAAGATGGGGTAATTAGTAGAATCTCAGAAGTTATTTGTCTGCCAGAAAATATATCTAAGTTGAAACAATTGGCAAATGATTTACATAGTGAATTTTTTTAAAATCTCAAAATGTCTATATGGTAGAATTCAGTTGTAAAGCTTGCTTTATTATTGGTTGTATTTGAATATACTGCACATAAACTATATTGCATATTATGTACAATTACAACCTTAGAATTTGTAGGACTGCTCAACTCAGCTCAGTATTATAGATGGTTTTTATTTCTCTATGGCAGAATTGTTCTTTCTGAAAAGGTTCTCTTTACAGGGGTTAATATTAGATGTGTAATGCTAGTTGTGGTAGATTAGTGGGTCAGAGGGCTAGGAGGAAGGAGTAGACAATAGAAGAGGAAAAAAATGTTAACTTTCTTAATTAACTTTTTTTTTAAATTAGGGAAGTTGTAGGCTTACAAAATTATCATGCAGAAAATACAGAATTCCCATATACCACCCCCACAATTCACAGTCTCCTTATTATTAACACCTTGCATTATTGTGGTGCTTTTATTAGAATTGATGAAAGAGGACTAACTATACTATTAACTGTAGTTCATAGTTTATATTAGGGTCCACTCTGTTATATAACTTTAAGATTTAAAAAATTTTTATTATGGATATATATCCTAAAATTTCTCATATAAAATTTCAAATATAAAATTCAGTGGAATTACAGTCACAATCTTGTGCTACTATTACCACCAGCTATTATCAAAACTTTCCATCACCCCAAACAGAAACTCTGTACCAATTAAGCACTAACTTTCCATTCCTACCCTCAACCCAGCCCTCATCAACCTATACTCTAGTTTCTGAATCTATGATTTTACACAATTGAATTATTTCATATAAGTGAGATCATACAATATTTTTTCTTTAGTGTCTGGCTTTACTTCACTCTACAGTATGTCTTCAAGGTTCATCCATGCTGTTCCATGTATTAAAACTTCATTCCTTCTATGACTGAATAATATCCCAGTATTCTAAATGCACCACATTTTGTTTATCCACTCATCTACTGATGGACACTTGGGTTGCTTTCATCTTTTGGCAATTGTGAATTATGCTGTTATGAACAGCAGTGTGCAAATATCTGTTCAAGTTCCTGCTTTCATTCCTTTTGGGAATATACCTAGAAGTGGTATTTGCCAGATCATATGGAAATTCTATATTTAACTTTCTGAAGAACTGCCAAAATGATTTCCACAGTGGCTGCAACATTTTACATTCCCACAAAACATGAACAAGTGTTCCTATTTCTCTGGGTCCTCTCCAACACATATTTTATGTGTTTTTTTTTTTTTTTTAAGTAGTAGCTGTTCTAGTGGGTATGAAATGGATGCTCATTGTGCTTTTGATTTGCATTTCCTTAATGGGTATTGATGTTGACTATCTTTTCAGATACTTATTGGCCATTTGTATATCTTCCTTGGAGAAATGTCTATTCTGTTTTTTTGCCTATTTTTAAAAATTTTTATGACTTTCTTTAAATTAATTTTTTTTATTTTTAAAGAAGCTTTAGATTACATAAGTGTTACATAAAACATATAAGGGATTCCTATTTTTAAATAGGGTTATTTGTCTTTTTGTTGTTGGGTTACAGGATTTCTTTATACATTCTGGATATTAAACCCTTATTAAGTATGTGATGCCCAACTATTTACCCCCATTCATTGGGTTGTCTTTTTTGTTTCATGGTGAAATCCTTTGATGCACAAAAGTTTTTCATTTCAATAAAATGCCATTGAGCTATTTTTTTGTTGTTGTTGCTTATGCTTTTAATGTAAGGTTTAAGAAATCATTGCCTAACACAAAGTCCAGAAGATGCTTACCTGTGTTGCTTCTAGAAGTGTTATAGTTTTCATTCTTATTTAGGTCTTTGATCCATTTTGAGTTAATTTTGTGTTTGGTGTGAATTAGGGGTCTACCTTCATTCATTTTTATTTTGGTATCCAGCTTCTCCAGCACCATCTGTTGAAGAGACTATTATTTCCCCATTGAGTAGACTTGCCACCTTTGCCAAATTTCAATTGGTCATATCCGTGAGGGTTTATTTCTGAACTTTCAATTTGATCCCCATGGTCTATGTGTTTGTTCTTATGCCAGTACTAAGCTATTTTGATTACTGTAGCTTTGTAAACAATTTTAAAATTGGGCAGTGTGAGTCGTCTTACTGTGTTTTTCTATTTTGAGATTGTTTTGGCAATTTAGGACTCCTTACTCTTCCATATAAATTTGATGCTTGGCTCTTCCACTTCTGTAAAGAAAGCTCTTGGAATTTTTACTAGGATTGCATTGAACCTGTAAATACCTTTGGTTAGAAATGTCATCTCAACAACATCTAGTTTTCTCATCCATGTACATGGAATATCCTTCCATTTATTTAGGTCTTCTTTAGTTTCTTTAAGCAAAGTTTCGTAGGCTTCTTTTCACATTCTGGGTTAAATTTATTCCTAGATATTTGATTCTTTCTGTTGCTTTTTTTTCTTCTTGATTTCCTCTTCAGATTGTTATTACTAGTTTATGGGAAAACCACTGATTTTTGTGTGTTGATCCTATAAACTGCCCCTCTGATTTCATTTATTAGCTCTAGTAGCTTTGTTGTGGACTTTTTTAGAATTTTCTATATATAGGATAATGTCATCTGCAAATAGGGAAAGTCTTACTTCTTTGTTTCCAATTTGGCTCTCATTTATTTCTTTTTCTTGCCTAATGGCTCTGGTTAGAACATCCAGACAATGTTGAATAACAGTGGTGACATTGGTTATCCTCATCTTTTTCCTGATATTAGTGGGGAAAGTCTTCAGTCATTCACTATTAAGTATGATGTTAGGTATATATTATTCATACATGCCCTTTTATCATGTTGAGGAATTTTCCTTCTATTAAAATTTTCAAAGTGCTGTGAACAAAATGTGGTGCTGGATTTTGTCAAATGACTTTTCTGCATCAATTAAGATGATCATGTGGTTTTATCCCTTTGTTCTGTAATATGGTATATTATATAAATTGGTTTTCTCATGTCAAACCACTCTTGCAGACCTGGGATAAATCCCACTTGATCAATTTGTATAATTGTTTTAATGTGCTGTTGGATCCAGTTTGCTAGTATTTTGTTGAGGAATTTTGTATTTTTATTCATTCATGAGGAATATTGGTTTGTGATTTTATTTTCTTGTGGTATCTTTATCTGCCTTTTGTATTGGGGTTATGTCAGTCTCTGTTTTAGTTTCCTAGGCTACTCAAAGCAGATACCATGAAATGGGTTGGCTTTAATCAATGGGAATTTATGAGCTTACAATTAGACTCCAGGCAAATGTCCAAATCAAGGCATTATCAAGGCAATGCTTTCTTCCTGAAGACTGGTTGCCAGTGACCGTGGACTCCTCTGCCACATGGCAAGGCACATGGCAGCGTCTTCTGGTCTCTCTCTTCTCTTTCAGGTTTTGTTTCTTTCTGTTTCTTTCTCCTGAGGCTTTCTTTTCTCTGCCTGTATTCATCCTATTCATAAAGAACTCCAGTAAGAGTAAGATTAAGATCCACCGTGGGCCACACTATAACTGTAGTAACCTCATCAAAACTTATTTACAACAGGTTTACACCCACAGGAATGGACTAGCTTTAAGAACATGATTTTCTGGGTTACATATGGTTTCAAACTACCACGATCTCATTAGAATGAGTTAGCAGATGTTTTCCATCCTCTTCAATTTTTTTTGGAAGAGTTTGAGCAAGATTGGTGTTAATTCTTCTTAGGACCAGTGAAGACATCTGGTCCTAGGCATTTCTTTGTTGAGGGTTTTACTTTACTGATTTAATCTCTTTACTTATTTGTCTGTTGAGATATTCTATTTATTCTTGGGTCAGTGTAGGTAGTTTGGGTGTTTCTAGGAATTTGTCCATTCATTTAATTAGTCTTCTCATTTAATACATGCACACATAACCACAAATTTCCCTCTCAGTACTGCCTTTGCTGCATCCCATAAATTTCGATATGTTGTATCTTCATTTTTATTTTCCTCAAGATACTTCCTAATTTCCTTAGTGATTTCTTCTTTGACCCATTGGTTGTTTAGAAGTTTGTTGTTTAATTTCCACAGACTTGTTAATTTTCCAGTTCTCCTTCTGTTAAGTTCTAGCCTCATTCCATTGTGAAAGAAGCAGATGAGTTGTAGGACTTCAATATTTTAAAACTTATTATGATCTGATTTGTGACCTAACATATAATCTGCCTCTGAAAATGTCCCATGTGGAGTAGAGGGGGAATGTGTCTTC
The DNA here is from genome assembly GCA_026826555.1 of Tolypeutes matacus. NCBI lineage: Eukaryota > Metazoa > Chordata > Mammalia > Cingulata > Chlamyphoridae > Tolypeutes > Tolypeutes matacus. The sequence continues at coordinate 5,726,468 of JAKSZT010054548.1, read as the reverse complement.
TGCTGTTGCTGGGTAAAGTGTTCTATATATGTCTGTCAAGTCTAGTTGGCTTAATGTATCATTCAAGTCTTCTATTTCCTCACTGACCTTTGGTCCAGATGTTTTATCCACTATTAGAAGTCTTTTACTATTAGAAATATTTATTTCTCTCTTCAAATCTGTCGATATTTGCTTCATGTATTTTGGGGCTCTGCTGTTAAGTAAATTTACTGTTTTAATTGTTATCTCTTCTTGCTGAATTGACCCCTTTATCTGTATATCATGTCTCTCTTTATCCCTTCTAACAGATATTGAATTAATGTTTTTTTTCCATCTGATATTTGTATAGCTACCCCAGCTCTCTTTTGGTTACTATTTGAATGGGAATATTTCTTTCCATCTCTTCACTTTCAACCTACTTCTGTCTTTGAATATAAGGTGAGTCTCTTGTAAACACAATATTACTTGGGTCATGCTTTCTTACCACTCTGCCAATCTCTGACTTTTGATTAGATAGTTTAATCCATTTATATTTAAAGTCATACTGATTATACAGGTCATTCTTCTGCCATTTTCTATTTTGTCTTTGTAGGTCTTATACTTTATTTGTCCCTTGATTCTTCTGTAATGCCAAGTTTCATATTTTTTGTTCTGTACCATTTTGAGTCCCTTCTTAATTCCTTCTGCATATATTTTTCAGATATATTTTTGTATCTGAATATATGTTAACATGGGGTTTAAATTTAACATTCTAAATTATAGCAACCATGTTTAATTTGATACCAACTTAATTTCAGCAGCATACACAAACACTATTCCTATGCCCTCTATCCTCCCACCTGTTTGCAGTTCTTGTAAAAAATTAAATCTTTAGGGGAGGCGGTGGGGTATATGGGAATCTTCCTATATTTTTGATATAACATTTATGTAACCTAAAGCTTCTTTCAAAATAAAAAAAAAATTTTAATTATATCTTTATGCATTCTATACCCAAACTATAGATTTATTATTGCTTTTTGTGTATTTGAATTTTAGAACCTGTAAAAACTGAGAAGTGGAGTTACATACTATAAAATACTCTACAAAGGCATTGGCATTTAAAATTACAGATATGATTACCTTTACCAGAGAACTTTATTTATTTATACTGCTTTGATCCACTGCCTGTTGCCCTTTCCTTTCAGTCTTAAGAACTCTTTTTGTAGGCCTTGTGTGATGAACTCCATTAGCTTTTGTTTATCAAGGAATATCTTAATCTCCCCCTCTTTTTGAATGACAGTTTCACCAGATATAAAATTCTTAGTTGGCAGTTGTTTTCTTCCAGCACTCTAAATATTTCATTCCACTGCCTTCTTTGCCTCCCTGGTTTTTGATGAGAAATTGGCAACCTTATTGGTATTCCCTCATATGTAACACATTGCTTTCATCTTGTGGCATTCAGAACTCTTTCCTTGTCCTTTGTATCCAACAGATTAACAGTGTCTGTTAATCTATGTGTCATGGCATGGTTCTCTTTGAGTTTATCTTGTTTGGGGTTTGTTGGGCTTCTTGAATGTATATAGCCATGTCTTTCCTGTACATGTGGGAAGTGTTCTGTCCTAATTTCTTTGAATATTCCTTCTGCCCCTTTCTGTTGTCCTCTTCTGAGACTCCTATAATGCACATAGTAGGATACTTGATTTTGTCCCATGGGTTTCCTACATTCTCTTTTTATTCTTTTTTCTTTCTGCTCTTCAACCTGAATCATTTCAGTTGTTTTATCTTCCAGTTCACTGATTCTTTCTTCTGCCAGCTCTAATATGCTGCTGAAACCCTCTAAGGAATTTTTTATTTCAATTCTTGTGGCCTTCAACTCTAGTATTACTATTTAGTTCCTTTTTAAAACTTCTCTTGAGATTCTCACATTGTTCATTCATTGTTTTCCTGTTATGCTTTATTTTTTCATCTGTATTTTCCTTTATATCTTTGAGTATATTGAAGATCATTTCTTAAAGTCTTTTTTTATGCCCAACGTCTAGCCTTCTTTGTTGATGGTTTCTGGATTTTTTCTAGTTCCTTTGGATGGGTCATCATTTCCTGTTTCTTTGACTTGTAATCTTTTGTTGCACTCTATACATTTTAATATTTAAATATGTTAACTCTGACATTTAGTCCCTGAACTGTCTGTTCATTAAGTATGCAGAGAATGATATGACAAAGATTTTCCTGAGTGCCAGAAGGTAAAAAAACAAACAATCTAACACGAAAATACCTTTCACAGTTTTTGGCAATTGGTTGTGTGTTGGCTTGTGCTTTCCTTCAGAGTTTAGCCCTTCTATTAAGATCAGAACAAGACACAATTGTGGTATCCTCTCTGTCTTTTCTGGGTCTGTGTCTTGCTCCTGGCCTTAGGAGTTACCCTGTTTACAAGAACCTGAATGCCTCCTCTACTCCCTATGGAATAGATTTTCTCCCCCACCAGATAGTGAATGTGTTGAAGCCAGTTATCCTCTTCCCTGGCCACTTCAATTTTATTGTTTCTTATATGACTTTAGCTATCTACAAATCTATTCTGCCATCTAGACAAGTTCTGGAAGGGTGAGCCTGAAAAGAGTGCTCTGGTTTAGTCTTCAGGCTGCTATGTAATAGACTGACACCAATCTACAGCATCCCACTAAGTGCGTAGGGATTACACTGTTCTTTCTGGAACTGGGCCAAGGGCCCACAACTGTTTTCAGGCCAGATCCGTACCTCACAGAGGAGAAAATAGGGCAGGGGCCCACAAGAGTACTGCAAGTTTCTCCTTTTGCTTTTAAGTTGCATTTCCTTGATTCAACACTCTCCCAGTTACTGCACCACTTTCTCTGTTTTACAGGGTTTTGAGAAATTTATTCTGCAAGTTTTGCTAGTTGTTTAAAGATTCTATTGGGGAACAAAGCCCTGTGTCTTCTTATGCTGCCATCTTGGTTGGTCACCCCAGCTAAGTTTTATCCAGGAATAACTTTTAAGTAGAAAAGTAATTTCTCCCTCTTAAAAAGAAAAAAGAGCAAAATAGCCTGACAGAATGACAAGAACAGAAAAAGAGCAGCAATTGGCGTTTCTAGATGATTTCCCCTCCAAGCTGCATGCTCCCGCATTCTCAGTGCTGGGAACCTGAGACAGCCCTTAGTCTAATGACTTGCCCCCAGCTAAAGGGTGAGGCACTCCAGGCTTCCTCACATTAATACTCAGATCACCCAGCCAAGCTGCCACTCACAAGCAGACAAGATCTGCTTCCTGGGGTTGTGCATTTGCCTCAAGCATCCTTTGATAGCCCCAACCATTATTTATTCCTGTGCAATTATGCAATTACATTTAAATGGGGAAGTTTTTAAAAAAGCTTTCTCATTACATCAGGAATTTAGTCATTTCCAAACAATAGCTATACAATTTAAAGAACAGGAAACTTGTTGCTGAATACTTGCAAATGAACCCCTGGTCCAGTCCTAATTTAATGCTGTGAGAAATCTGGAGACTCACTGGCTTTGTCAAGGTCCAAGTTTCTTCTTCAGTTGGCAGCGCTAAACTAAGACTCTACTCTTAATCCAGGTTTCAGGAGGCTCATCTCAAGCCCAAACTCTAGTATTTTCAGAACAGAGCTCTAAAGGAGCCCATTCTAAGGATTTATTTCTCCTCTACATTAAAAATCTGACCTGCCACTGTGTGTGGGATGAGTTCTCCATGCCAGTTTCTGCCATGCTACCTTGAAATGATTCCATGCTCTCCCATGAAGTCCAGCCCCAATGCAGAACATAGAGGAGAGGGTTGGGGACTTTATCCCAGATGCACAGCCTCCAAAGGGCACAATACAGAAACCCTCAAGAGCTTCTGATCGAGGATTAGATAACCATGAGTAATTAACTAAAGCTTGATTTTAACTCACTTTCAGACTCACAGATCATCTTAACTAGCTGACCAACGTACAACTAGATAAGTGAGAATTGCATGAGCCAATATAAGTAAAATTTTTTGAGTGATCTTGGCATATATTAAGTGTTCATTAAAGAATATCATTTTATTAATACTTTATTATTCTTCTCTAAGTGATGGTTCCCTCTGTTGTTTGCCTCACATCTCTTCTTTCCATTTCTCAGAGGTCTGGGCTTTTCCAAGGTTTAATCCTCATTCTTCTATTCTTCTTTCCTTATCCTCTTTCCCAGAAATTGTATCTGCCCCTGCAGTTTCAGGGAGTATTTATATTGGATAACCACCTGATTCATAGTGCATTCCTGACTTTTCTTTTGAATTCTGGTTTTCCATTTCCAATTGTTTACTGTAGCGTAATTGCTTGCTGTTTTTGCTAAAATCATTTACACAATATATCTAAGACCAAACTCATTATTTGAAGTTCAAAATTTTTTTCTCCATCTGATTTTCCTACTCACTGTGGCAGGCAGACCCTGAGATGACCCTTGGTGATTTCCTGCTTCCTGGTGTCCTGGCCTTGGTGCAATGTCCTCCGACCTTCTTCTAACTAATAGAATGTGACAGAGGATGTTACTCCCTCGATTAGGTTACGGTATATGGCTCAGGTGATGGGCTGCCATGCCAGTAGTTATGTTATATAGTATAAGAATCCGCTTGCAGGCTGGAGCAAGAGCGGCTCCCGGCCGGCTTGATGAAGTCGGCAGCCATGCTGAGGAAGCCCACAGGGCAAGGACTTCCTGGGCAGCCAGAGCAAAGCAAGGGTTCTAACTTACACAGCCTCAGGAAATGAGTGCTGCCAGCAATCTGAACGACTGATTGACGCCCCATTGCAACCTTAAGCAGCCCTCAGCAGAGGCCCCAGTGGAGCAGAAGCGAGACTCCTGACCCACAAAATTGTGCGCTGATAGACGTGTATGCACTGCTCTTAAGCTGCTAGGTTTGCTATGCAGCATATGGGATCAGTTAATATCGATAACACCTTCGTCTTTGTCTTCCTTGGATGAAACCCCAAAGTTGTCCTTCATTCCTAGCACTCCTTGTCATTTATATCAAATCACCAAATATGAGAGGGTTGGACTTATTAACACTGATATAGTTTATAATTATGGAATGATTTTAAAATCCATGCATTGTACTCACTCTATTCATACAATGATCTATAACTTAGGCATTCACTTTATAGATGAGAAAATTGGAATTTGGAGGAGAAACAATTTGCCAAAGGTTCTGCAGCCAATAAATCTCAAAGCTTGTTTCAAATCAGGTGCATCTGACTCTAAATTCCATGCTTGCTCTTCTATTCTGGACTGACCACCCAAATGCTTCCGCTAGTTCAAAATGCCTAAACTAGAGGTTAAAATTAAAACTCCTATATTAACATTCAAAACCATCCCTAATCTAGTCCTGGTTCCCTCTTCCAGGCTTTTTCCCATGATTCATTTTCTCTCTCTGAGATTTCTTGGTGTTTTTCTTCCTTCTAACATTGATTCACAATCTTCTCTAGTCCAGTAAGAGTCTCAATAAAAGATGATACATCTTGATAAGCTTCCTGGGAAGAACAGCTTCTAGTGTTAGAGGGGCAGGCTTGCTAAGGGGCCCCAGTTCCACCACTTCACATTTCACCTTCAGTTCAGCATCTGAACACAGGGAATTCTTGTGCCCCTGTCATCCGGTCCTTGTCGGTTACTGCTCCCCGGAGTACCGTACTAAACGTGTCGGCCACTGTCCGTTCTGCCCGCAGCCGCCTCTGTGGGCAGCTGCCCTCCTCACTGCCCTCTTTAAATGGTGAACGGATTGTCCAAGATTAGAGCCATTCCCAGCCACACTGAAGCCCGAAGCAAAGGACAAGTTGTGCCCCTGCTAAATACTCTCAGCAAAACACCGTCCGTATTTGAACCAAGTCGGAAACATTAATGAAAGCTCCGCGATCAAGCCATGGCGAGACTGAAGCTCTGCGCGTCCAGTCCCCTCACGCGCTGTCCCCCCCACCCCCAGTCCCAACACTGGCGCGCCGGCCACAGGCGCAGGGGCTGCTTGTCCTTTGCACGGCACAGGGTCATGAAAGGAAAGCAACGACAGCATCGTCTTCATTCAGCTTTTTGCATCGGCTTTTCTTTTCAGTACTGTGTTGACTATCATCCGTCTTGATTACTCACTTCTTTGGCACCCTGTTAAACTTTGCCCCCGAGGTGCCCGTCTCACCTTCAGTCTGACCCTGTTCCATATCACCTGCTCAGCCTACCGTGGACGTCTGGTGCAAGGACACGTGAACCGGGCTTGTCTGTCCTTGTCAAGCCGTGGCCTGGGCCGAGCTGATTTTGTCTCTCAGCACAATAAAGCAGTGTGCAGGTTAGCTGATGGACGGGAAGCAGCAGCCCACATGGGAGCTGGGTTTAAGATCATGACAAAGACACAGGAAAGCCAAAGTTATGGTGCTACAAAGAGAATATGCAAGCGGAGGAGGAGGTCAGAAGAGGGGTGACGGCTGCCAGGTGCAGAGCGGCCCGGGCTCCTGAGGGCTCCCCCACAGCTCCCATCTGCCCCCCTCTAGTATGCTTGCCGTCTGCACATAGCGGTAAGAGAGGCCTCACCCCTTAAAATGCCCACGCTCGCACACGTGCACGTTCACACACTCACATGCACACACACACACACACCTCTTTTTCATTCTGCAATAATGTGAATGGTAGTCTCTACTTACATCTAGGAGACCCCTTTCCCAGAAAAAAAGTTCCTTTCCTTTTGGCCCTTAAGGGAAATTTATTTTTTTTAAATCTCCTCTACTGAATTCAAAGTGAAAAAGGGACGTGAAAGAATTAACAGAAGGATCCTAAAAGTAGTCTAGCTTGCAAAGGCCCCCATGCAGGTTTCGCGCCCCCAGGGAGGGCTGGAAGAATTCCGAAGGTCCCCCCTGCAGTCCTGCACCCCCTCCTGCGGCAGCTCAGCTCAGGGACCACCTCTGCAGGTGCTGTGGGGCTGGGAGCACTTTCTTTCCCGGCCTCTTAAGACCCTGCCATGTATTTTCAGTTTCTGATCCGACAGACAACCCTTTTCGCCCCGACAATGGGTACCCCTGTGTCCTCGGTGCATGGCTGGGGGTGCTTGCTGATGCCTTTTCTGCCATTAAGGAAGTTGCTGTGGAAAATACAGAACAGAAAATGCTGGAGCCCTGGCACGAAGGCTCACACGCAGGCTGGCGTCACCCTCCCTCCCCTCCCGCTCATCCTTTTGGTGGAAGGCAGGAGCCGGGGGGACAGGAGGGGAGAGCTCCCAGGCAGTCTGACCTGTGAACCGATAAGTTCACTTTCGTAATAGAATAAGGAAACCTTAGACTTTGCAGTGTGGCATTTTATGTAATGTGTACCGCTTTGTTCGGTTTTCTTCTGTTTTCCTTAATTTTGTCCTGACTTGTCTTAAAGATAAAGCACGATGCCGTCCTCCAGGGCCTAGTTCATTTGATAAGCTTTGCCTGATCACTGCCACGCACAGTGATCTTTTTCCTTTTGCACTGTCTGTCCCACCAATAGGCCGCCTCTCTTACATCAGGGGTCCCTTATATTTCTGTCACCTTAGGGAGCTCCTGGGCTACCTCACCCCGGCCGACAGGATCAATTCCTGGGAACAGACCCAAGAGTCAGAAATTGGAAGCTAATTGTGTGACTTTCTACACCAAGGCACATAACCACAGTGGCTGCCCACAAACTATCAACAATAATAAATAAATGATAACTCACATTATCAGTGTAGGAGCCTGAACCCAACGGCAAGCTGTACAAGCCTCTGATGTTTGGTGAATGTCTTTGTTTCTCACCCTTCCCAGCTCTGGTGCCAGGAAGACCAGCTAATTCACTCCCTTCCTCACAGTCATAAACTCAGCTTATCTGCTGGGAGCCAGGCCTTCTCCTGGGCTGGACCGAGTCTCCCACAGCTGTAAACACAGGAGACCTTCAGTGCGGCAGGGAGGGAAGGGCCTCCTAGCAAGCTGGTGGAAACTTCGTCTAGGCTAGTTTTTGGAATCTTCCCCAACAGCTATGAAATCCAGAACTCTGTCTCCTCCAATGCAACACACTTTTCATCTGCATGTTCGACTTCCCTAAACATGTCAGATCTTGTTGGAAGGACCATGTCCTAGATGACTTCAACTCCCCAGAATGCCCATCACAAATCACTGAATAAACAGTCTTTAAAGACCAGCCTATTTTGAACATTTTTGCTTCAATGAGCATTTATTGCACCCCTGTGTGGCCCAGGCAAAGGGACTAGAGTAGCTCGGTTGAGTGCCAGCTAATCTTCAGCACCGTGGAAGGAAAGGGAGCCAGGGACAAGCTATCAGGGCTGATCACGGCGGTTAGGATTACCAGTACCTGGGCATCGGAGCTGTGGGGTAAGATGTGTCTAGTTAATTTGGATATCCTTTGAGGATATCCCATCAGACATATATCCTAAAGGCGCATCTTCTTCAGGAGAACACACAGTTCTTCTACAGACAAAAAAGCTGGAGGTCGTGTAGCCAATAGGCTGCCTGGCCTTGTGCAGTCCAGTCGATCCAGCCCACAAGAATGGCTGTACTTTCCTCACGGAGAGCGGGGCAGACAGAGCACGAGGAAAAGGAAAATGAAGCGGGATTGAGAACTAAAGGTCAGAAACACGAGGAGGCCGTGGTAAATGGAGCACTGGGTCAGGGATTATTTCACAAACATGACCCATCTGCAGAGGCATCCTTCTCATAAGGACTTTTCTAGACTTGCCATAGGAAGGGTCAACTTAAATTCCGCAGTCACAGTTAGGAGGTTGTAGGATTGGGTTTGGGAATCTAGGCAGTTGCATGGACTGTGGAGTCTGCCCTCTTAATCACGACGCATACTGCCTCCAAGCAGGAAGTTTTTCATCATTTCCTCCACCAAATAACTATATTTCATTATTTTTATGTTTTTCTAATGCTCTAGCATTCTGGCAGTTCTCGTGTTATTTTTGTCACTATTTTAATTTCCCTTACTTCACAAAGACTTTTACTCTAGGAGATCACAGCACAAGTGAATAATATTCTCTTCTAAAACCTAAAACGATCAAACACATTTTAAGTTGCCAGAGGAGTAAATCATTGCAACCATAATGCAGTTCTAGAAGAGTAAGCAATTAACTTGTTTGCCTAGTGTTGCCAATACAAGAGGCATCATGTGACGTGACGCTTAATGCTTGTGCTATGCAAGGCCAAGGACAAGTCGCTCTCCTTGGGCTTGGTGGTGATGTAGCATTTATTTCATCCGTAGAGTTGATATAAAAGTTTAGTTTCTCATGATGCCACGTTTAGGGTGGCTATTAAGCTCAAATGGACAACTAGAAAAATGCCTCTTGTTATACACTGACTTTTTTTTTTTTTTTTTGGCTAAAGGGAAAAATGAAAGTGAGGAATTTTCATTTAACAATCTGAAGAAATGTTTCCAACAAAGACCAGCACTCGTGACCTAGATTCTCATCTTTAGCAGGCTGGCGATGGGAAATGTGCTTGTTTTTCTGAGACAGGACTATTGATATGAACAAGAAAAACTTGAAAACCCAAACGCAAGTGCCTGTGAATAAGCCGTTCAAGCAGGTGCCACTCCAGTTTTGGCGGAGACAGAAAGAAGCTGGGGCTTTCCCACAGAGGCATTTTTCAGACCACCGCTGACTAACAAAGTCAGAGACTGGAAAGAGCAAAGCTTCATTTTCTAATGTTAAAGCAGCACGGGGCAGTAGAGCTTTCAGCGTTGGTGAAATATTCTGGGCTGTCCCACGTTTGAAATGTGGTATGACTGAGGAATGGGTTTTTAAACTTAATTTTATTTAAATTTTGCTAGATACTTTCGGCTAGTAGGTACTGTATTGGCTAGCACAGCTTTTTTTTTTTTTTTTTTTTTTTTTTTTTTTTTTTAAGAAAGTGTCAGGGAAGGGCAAAAATAAATCCTTTGAAGGCAATAGTTTGAGTTGAGGGAAGAACGGGGGAGTATACCCTGGTAGTCTCAATTCCCATTTGTATCCATTGAGTGCGTCTCAGTTTCAGTGTGCAGACCAAGAAAATCAAACACCAATTGCATTTACTGTGAGAAGCAGCCTGGGGTGGTGAGCAAGGCATTTGACCTGGAGGAAGCTGACGTGGAATTTAGTCTGGGTGTTTCCAGAAGCTCTGTTACCTGAACAGGTCCTCTTCTCCGTGAACTTTTGTTTTCTCAGCTATAAGATAAAACTGTTGAACGCAACACGTGCTAAGGCCTCACCCAGCCGTAATGTTTTACCCTCCAGTCCAACTGACATTAGTGAAACATTTTTAAAAGTCGGAATTATTGCTTCATAGAGATAGACATTAAATCCTAGAAATCTACCAATTCCAGATAAAGCTTTAAGGAAGTGCCAGAAGTGCTTTGGACTTTCTACAGGAAAGATTTTTGTGGCAGATGAAAAAGGTTATAATGGCTAAAATGCATGTTTTCCTAGGAGAATAGAAGTGGACAATAAATAAATAAGTAATAGAGATTACTTGCATGCATGTGGTTGCCTCCCTTATTCCCACACGTTCCATTGCTTCACACCTAAAACACCCTAATATCTCTGCAAAATTGCCTTTGTGTAGGGCTTTGCACAGTGAAGGCGGTGTTTCCACAAAGTGGTTAGCTATCCTCTTATAAGGGGCCTCTAACTCAAATTTGCACATACAAGCAAGGGCTAATCAGATAATTATACCCCAGACAACCAATTTGCATGGCAAGTGGGGCAGAATTTTGTCTTATTTGCTTTACATTTCGGCCTTGGTAAAAACGAGGTGCCATGTAAAATCTCAGACTGTGTGGTGTTTTGTTTATAATTACTCATGATCCCTAAAATAGCTTGAGTTTATGAGAATCGTGTGCTGTGACTTGCAGGGTGAAATGACCTCACACTCACAACCAGCAAGATCCCTGTGCCATCTTGAACTGTTTTCTCATCCCGTTCCTTTGACATAAAAGATCCTAAGTTTCTCTTAAAAGTCGTCAGGGAAGCTCCGTCTCTGGCTTCTGAGGCTTCTTAGTCTGTCGTCAGATTTGTGGTTTAGAACATAAAAAAGTACATAAGCCAGGCTACACCTAATGTTTTAATAGGGAGATGACCAGCTGAAACTTTAAATATCTGCCACTCTTCTCCTTGCTTTATAGCAAACTCCCTATATAGTTCTAATGGGCTCTTAAAATATGAGGTAACCACCAGAAATAGCGTCTTTATTTAAAAAGCTCACTGTTGAGGTGCTCTTGCTAATCTGACATCAGGGAAAACTCAGGTTCAAGTTTCATGCTCTGGAAAGCAATAAAAACCACCACCTGGAAATCCAGAGGCACAGGCAAATGATCTTCGAAGCAGGTGTGTCAGCCTCATGGGAAATCATTCAGTGATTCTGGAAGGGAGGTTAGGGTCCCAGAAGCAACTTTCCAGAGGGCCTCTGCTCTGGCGTTTGAGCTTGGCATCAAATGCCTTGGACAAGAAAAAGCCATCAGTCATGCCTGGGCTGGGGAGAGACGAGTTAAGGCAACTGATTCAAACCAGTGCCCTCAAATAAAAGAACGGAAAACAACAGACCCCACGTGCTGACGAGTTCACATACCAAATGGCATCTCTGTAAGTTGTTTCCCTTTTTCATTCCTTCTCTTTCCTTCAGGACTCAGTTCTGCATGGTGAAAGTAAATGCTAAACGCTGGCAGCAAGGCGGTTTGTAGAGCTTCTAGTCCCACCTGGCTCAGATCATGTTGGGATGATTTCCAGACTTCAAATTATTTAATATCTACCTGCTGTTCACAATATTCCTGAACAACAGCAACAAAAACATGCCAGAGCATTTGAGGTAGTCGTGAGTAACGCACTCAAAAAAGGTGCGAGAAAACCGGGTCAGAGGATGAACGCGTGACCCGAGTACCTGCTGTGGTAAGTGGCCACGCTATTTCCACTTTTTACAGCACGCTGCTCCCGTGACCTCGCCATGTGGCTTTGAAGGGTCCTCTACTGGAAGTGGGGTGCATGTCCCCACCCCGTTAATGCCGAGGTTGACCAGGTGGCCTGCTTTGGCCCATAGACTGCAAATGGGCGTGACGTGAGCAAGCCTGGGAGACGTGCTGTGCGTGGAGCTGACCCTCTTGTGCGCCTGCCTTCACCACGTGAAAAGGAGCCTGGGATTAGCTGCTGCGCCACAGCCTTGGTCCCAGGAACCGACCGATCCCAACCCACAGGGCGTGGAGAGGAGCCCCCAGCTGACCTCGCTCTCGATCGCATCCACAGTCAGCCACATACTCTGGAGTGAAAATGCTCACCTTTTTGTGATGCTGATTTTTTTTGTTTGGAGGGGGGAGGTCCTGGGGATTTAACCTGGGACCTCATACATGGGGAGCAGGTGCTCAAAGCGCTGACCTACAGTTGCTCCCCTTTTTTATTACAGAGCACGTTTTCAGTAATTGCTGACAAAGTTACCTTTTATATGCTGAGTATTAGCCTGGGCCCTGTGGGTAACAGAATGTACTAGACACAGCTCCTGCCCTTGAGAAACTCTTGGTTGAGTAGGGGAGACTTGTACATGAACAGAATGTCATAGTAAGTGCAATGAGAGAGCTTGACCAGGTTTTCTGCAGAGAAAGGGAAACAAATTGGGAAAAAAAAGATGGATGACCACCAAAATAGAAATGCAGTATGTTTAGTTCATGCTAGTCCTTTTTTTAGCCTTAAAGATATTTCCTGAGAAAACTGACCTTTTGCATCACTAATCAAATCCAAATTCCTGCTGGTTAATAACTGTGTTTATGATGTGTGTATTTAGGATGTAATCATTCTCTTCTCCATGCATGCATTTACATATACTCCAAAATGACAGCAGATCCAAGGTTACACTCAGGGTATATCTCTGATATGATTTGAGTTCTCTTGTATTTATTTGTTTATTTATTTATTTATTTATTTTTTTAAGATTTTATTTATTCATTCATTTATCCCCCCCTTGCTGCTTGTGCTCGCTGGGTCAGCTAACCACGCCGTGCGGGCGGGCCTGCCTTCACCAGGAGGCCCCGGGAACCAAACCCAGAGCCTCCCATATGGTAAACGGGAGCCCTACTGATTGAGCCACAGCCGCTTCCCTCTTGTATTTATTGGCAACAGAAGTAGTGTATCCTACCCAGCCAAGGAAATAGTCAAACCATCTGTGTATGGTCTACAAGATACGTTCTTTTTTTGCCCTATGGAAGAGGCCATATGGAAATGTGGGGAAGGAGTCAAAGCTGCAAAGCTCAGGAGACACTGTCACAGCTGAAAGTTCCTCTCTACTGTTTGAGACATCTGGCATGGATCCCTGTTGGTTCGCATATAGAGAGCCCCAGGCTTTTGCTGTGGACGACTTACTTTGGATTACCCCTCAGACAGGAAATTCTGGAGACAGCAAGCAAGGAAGTGAGGGGTAGCGGGTTAGATGTTGAAGCCACTGCTCTCAGCTGGGGAGAGCCCAACACCGCATGCCTCCATCCTTTCAAAGCGGGGCACCGCTGTCTCTGCCCCCAGCTCGTCCTGGTGAAGACCCTCCTGGAGAGCCTGCCAGGAGGCTCGAGTCCAGGCATCCACGCTTTGTATGTGAGAACACAGAGGCTCCCCTCGGTGTGCCGATGCCGGATGTGGAGGGCCAACCCGTGAGCAGGGTGAGTGGGCGCTCAGGAGCAGGACCTGTTCCCCAGACCTCCAGGCCCTGGGAAGACCTCATCAGTCAAGCAGGAATTTTCCCCCAGAAGGCTTTCCTATTCTTCTAAATTACTGCTGCAGAAACGCACTCTAGTTTGGAGTATAAACACACGACTCCGGAGCCAAATGGCCTAGGGTCAAATGCTACATCTACCATTTCCTAGATGTGTTTTATTTTGGGAAACCCATCCTTTTCCATACCCCAATTTTCTCATCTGTAAAATATGAATAACACTACCTATGTCTTGGGATTTTTGCAAGGAGGAAATGAGATAATGCATGTAAATTGCTTAGAAAAGGCCCTTGCACGTGGAAGCTGCAAGATGATTCCTAGCTATTACCTTTATGGGCACACCTTGGAGAAACTGCAGCTTTGGCTCCAGACCACCACAAGAAGCAAATATCGTCACCGAGTGAGTGACACAAATGTTTGGTTCCCATGGTACATAAAAGCTATGTTTACACTGTACTGAAGTCTCTTAAGTGTACAATAGCATATGTTTAAAAAACAGTGTACATCTGTTAATTAAAAAATATTTGATTGCTAAAAAATGATAACCATCATCTGAGCCTTCAGCAAGTCATAACTTTTTTTCTTTATTAGAACAGTTGTAGGTTACAGAACGATCATACATAAAATACAAGATTCCTATATACTACCCCATTACCAACAACTTGCATTGGTGTGAAACATTTGTTACGATTGATCATAGCACATATTTATAATCATACTATGAAGTAAAGCCCATGATTTAACATAGGGTTCACGGTTTGTGCAGTGTAGTTCCATGGAAGTTTTAAATTTCTTCTGTTTTTCTGTTCCCATGTATACAGTCTAACATTTTTCCATTCAGTCATATTCAGATATATAATTCAGAGCTGTTAGTTGCATTCCCAAGGTTGCACTACCATCACCACCATCCATTACCAGAGCATTTCCATCATTCCAAAGAGGAACCCAAGACATGTTCAGCCTTAGTTTCCCAATCCCTATTCCCACCCTGGCCTCTGGTAACCTCTATTCTAGATTCTGACTGTTTGCTTAATGAGCTTGCTTATTCTGATTGTTTCAAATCAGTGATATCATGCAGTATTTGACCTTTTGTGTCTAAGAAAAAGAAATAAAAAGGCACCCAAATTGAAAAGGAAGAAGCAAAACTTTCCCTGTTTGCAGATGATATGATCCTATATACAGAAAATCCTGGAAAATCCGCGACAGAGCTCCTAGAGCTAATAAATGAATCCAGCAAATTGGCAGGGTATGAGATCAACACCCAAGAATCAGTAGTGTTTCTATACACAAGCAATGAACAACTGGAAAATGAAATTAGGAAAAGAATTCCATTCACAATAGCAACTAAAAGAATCAACTACTTAGGAATAAATCTAAGCAAGGATGTAAAGGGTGTGTACACATAATCCTTTTACTGGTGGAGGCCCCTGCCTCATTGTTGATGGCTGCTGGTGATCAGGGTCGTGGTGGCTGAAAGTTGGAGTGGCTGTGGCAACTTCTTAAAATAAAACAACAATGAAGCTTGCCACACCTACTGACTCTTTCTTTCATGAAATATTTGTCTATAACATGCAATGCTGATTGACAGCATTTTGCCCACGGTAGAGCTTCTTACAAAATTGGGGTCAATCCTCTCAAACCCTGTGCTTTATCAATTAAGTTGAGGTAATATATGAAATCCTTTGTCATTTCAACAAGGTTCACAACATCTTCACCAGGAGTGGACTCTATTTCAAGAAACCATTTTCTTTGCTCATTTATAAGAAGCAACTCCTCATTCATTCAAGTTTTATCATGAAATTGCAAGCAATCTTCAGGCTCCATTTCTAATTCTCATTCTCCTGCTATTTCTACCATATCTGCGGTCATTTCCTCCACTGAATTCTTGAACCCCTCAAGTCATCCATGAGGGCTGGGATCAATTTCTTCCAAACTCCTGCTGATGTTGATAGTTTGACCTCCTCTCCTGAGCCACAAATGTTCTTAATGGCATCTGGAATGGTGAATCCTTTCCAGAAGGTTTTCAATTGACTTTGCCCAGATCCATCAGAGGAATCGCTTTCTATGGCGGCTAGAGTGTTATGAAATGTATTTCTTAAATAATAAGACTTGAAAGTCGAACTTGCTCCTTGATCCATGTGCTGCAGAATGGATGTTGATTTAGCAGGCATGAAAACGACATGCATCTCTTTATCCATCTCCATCAGAGCTCTTAGGTGGCCAAGGCTGAGGAAAGAGACAGAGATGGGGGAACAGCTGGTCAGTGGAATAGTCAGGACACACAACATTTATTGATTAAGTTCCCTGTCTTATATGGTGGATTAGTCAGCCAAAAGGAGTGTTGATGCAAAGTACCAGAAATCTGTTGGATTTATAAAGGATATTCATTTGGGGTAAAAGCTTACAGTTATAAGGCCCTAAAGAGTCCATCCCAAGGAACTGTGAGAGGTACTTCCTCACCCAAGTCTGTTGCCATGTGTTGACGCAAGATGGTGGGCGATGTCTGTGAGAGTTCAGCCTTTTTCCTCTTAAGGCTCCGTGGGCCCAGCTTCTTCCAATCTCAGCTGTAGGCTGGAGGGCTCATTTCTTTCTGGGCTCAGCTACTCTGATCTTTTCATGATGTCACCTGTAAACTATCAGGCAAATGGCTCAACTCCCTATCAAGGGCTACAGGATCAAAGTTTCCTCCTCTTCTGTGTCTATGGAGTTCTCTCTCTCCCTCAATGTAGCTTTTCTGAATTCTTGATTGAGCATCCATTTATGTATCCCACCAAGTGGGCAGGGACTCAACCCTGCACACCCTAATGATGTGGTCGAATCAAAGTCCTAATCTTGATTTAATCAAGTAAATGTAAAGCCTTTGAATTTAAATCAATCAAAGGCTATCATACCCAGAGGAACAGACCAGTTTACAAACATAATATCTCTTTCTGGAATTCATAAATAATATCAAACTGCCACATATGGGCATAGTTCATGGTGACTCAGAATAACTACCATCATAAGATCACAGTTCACCATAACAGATATAATAATAACAAAAAAAAGTTTGAACTATTGTGAGAATTACCAGAATGGGACACAGAGACACAAAGTGAGCATGCACTATTGGAAGAATGGTGCCCATAGACTTGCTTGACCCAGGGTTGCCACAAACCTTCAATGTGTAAAAAAATTGCAGTATCTGCAAAGTGCAATAAAATGAAGTATACCTGTGTTCCCCCTCTAGCAGACTAAGCATGTTCTACTTATTCCTTTTGACCATCATTGCATTAGGATAGCAGCAGCAGTAGCTGGGCTGAGAAGGAACTTAGATGCTTTGTCCATCCCTTAAAAATTTCTGACCTCCACCCCTACCCTTAAACTAGGAAATTTTGTAGACTGGCAGAGTGAACCTCAGAAAAGTTAAGTGATTTGCTCCAAGTTAGCAATAAAGTCAGGAATACCACTGGCTTACCGTGGCTCCTGCCAGAGTGCTATTTCTATTCCACTAAACAGAGGTTAGACACTTGGTATTAGCAGCTTGATCAAGGTTGCTCCAACCTGGGCAGAGGGACTCACCGCCAAGATACATGGAGGGAGGGTGAGCCAGCCAGGATCCTCATCATGCCGTGCTAATAGCTCGCCGTTTCTCTTTACTCACCAACTGATGGGAGGACTTTGGGGAGAAAAGCAGAAATCTCTTTCCTATAATTTAACCTCCTTTTTGCAGAACAATCTGTGGGGTGGGACCCTAAGCAATTTCTTGATCATGGAGAGGTTGCCACGGGATTTGATGTTTCTGCTCCCCAGGATGTAGCTGATACCCTGGCAAGGGCTAAATTTCACCGTGGGTATTGGGCACAGGATCCCTTTCCAGCACCACAGAGCAGTCATTCTACTTTGCACAATGCAAAGCTGTTATCCACCCCAACACACACACACACACACACTCAAACACGCACAAACAAACCCACACACGCAGACGCTAAAAAGGACTAGCATCACTGTTCCTTATGGCAACCCCGTGAGGTGGACACATTATTCTCCCTTTTATTACTGAGAATACTGAGATTTAGAGAAGTTTTGAGGCTTGCTAAAGATTAGAGCAACATCAGGAGGATTCTAACCTCATCTTCTGTATCCAAATGTTTTGTTTCTGAGTAATGACAGATGTGGTGGCCGTCCCGGTTTGGGGTGCACTCTCTGCGTTCAGGGCTGCTACTCATTGCCAAGGCAATGCAGCTGATCCCAAAGGCTTTTCTATATTTTTCCTCCCCAGGGAAGAGAGTTCAAGAAAACCTCGTTTTTGACAAGTGATTTAAGACAGATAACATATACTTTCCTTTCTGGTGCAGTGTTGCCCTTAGCCTCTGCGTTCAGATGTGAGTGGTCTCAGGAGAGGCTGTGTGTCGACATTCAGATCTGCGGTTCTAAGTATTAACACGCATGGTGGGGGGCCTTTCACAGTTACTCACTCCTGGTGAGGTCTTGGGCGGCCCATTGAAGTCGTTCTCTCCCCGATGCTCCATCAAGCTGCCATGGGCCAATTTGGATATTGTTGTCAAGTGCTGGCAGGAAACTGCCCTACTGGAACTCTCAACGCGGAACGAAACATATAAAGAGGACCAAGTAAAATGATTTTTAGAAATGCTTTTGATTATACACGAAGAAACCCAAATACCTACTACCTCAATCCTACAAGCCTAAGTCGCTTGATGAAGAGTGAAGGCATTAAGCAACACACTCTCCCCTTTTCCATCTCTGCATTCTCTCCCCTCCATCAAACCCCACGCAGAGTTTCCTTGTGACCTGAAGAAATGAATCCTGTCAAGTTAGTTCCATTTTCCTAATATGAGTTGTCATAATAAGTTTAAGAGGCCACCAGAGGCCTCTGAGTTGGGAACAAATCGCAAATCATCATAATGCTACACCTATTCCCATTTTATGGCAGCAATAAATCAAAAGCAGCCTCACAGTGTGAAAACCAACTGCAGCAGTCACCAGCGCCAGGTTCCTGGAGATGCTGAGGCCCAAACGTATTTAGCTTTTGCTGTGTATTTTTTGGCTCCTGGAGGCTCAATTTTTCAATTAAGGATTTTTAAAATAAGTGTGTGTGTGTGCGTGTGTAAGAAAGAGAGAACAGCTTCAGATAAGTTTGCCAAGCCAGACAATGAGGCTCTTGTTCTTTACGGATTCTGTTTGTTTACTTTAGCTTTACATTTCGTTCATAGGACTTTTGAATAGAGTATTGGGTATGGAGCCAGCCAGAGAGTGTTAACACCTTGGTTTTAAATGAAATGCAAGTCTCTTGAAGAGGCTGTGGGGTTCAGCACCAATCAAGGGTCCTAAAACTGGCTCAGTACTCACCTACCAGTTATCATGTCCTGAATTTTGGTTAGAATCTCAGGTGACTCAGCAAAATATTATTTGCATGGTTCTAGGCAGTTAAGTAACTTAGGAAGAGACTTGGTACAAACCCACACCTTGCACTTGGTCTTTCCTGGTAGGCAACTGAATTTTTTAAAATGCCATTATCATTTCATAATAATTTGAGCAACCTGAAATGATTTAACAGATATTACCGATCCATGAAAAAGCAAACGAGAGTGAAGATTTTGAAACAGTGAAACTGTGTGATCACAGTTCAGATCTGCCTGGGCGCTAACCGTTTACATGAATTCATACTGGTAAGTCTTTTGAAAAACTTTTCCTGACTTTTTTTTTTTTCAAATAAGAAAGTTATATTCAAAATATTTTATACCTTTAATTCAGGGATCCCCAAAAGTTTTGTTAAGGATCTAAGCACAATTCTGTCAGACTAGCCTTATCCTGGTGCCCATGGTGTTTCCTCCTGGTGCCCCTTATCCATGGGAGTGGTCTGTTTTTCCCTTCATGGCGTGTTAGCACCACCCACGGAGTTTCCTCGCCCAGGCCCTCGTCCAGGCCCTCGTCCAGTGGGCAGCATTGTCACAACCTCCTTACGGGCTCCCTCTTGTCCTTTATAACCCACAATCCCTGTGCGCGGCAATGTCACAGCCCTCTTTCTAAAGCTCCGCTTGCCCCGTCTTCTCTGCTCAGCTAAGAGCCTGCAATGACTACCTGTTGCCTGCTACCTGAAAGCTCTCCATCACGCACACAGCGCCACCGTACAGACAGGCCTCAGAACGCTAAGAGCCTCCTGGGCTGGGCTTGCTCGGGGCACTGGTCTTTGACCACCTGTTTTTAAGTACATTATATTTATTAGGCTGACCAGCAGGCTCTGGAAAATTGATTCATTCTAATAACACACACAAAGACTGTTCTAAACTAGGGCACAGATTGATTCGTTCCAGCAGGCCAGACACCAGGCCTGGGAGCAGACTGGTCAGATGTGACACAGACACTCCCTTCCTGGTGAGCAGCTCCCCGCAGGAGGCCAGACTGTTTATCAGAGGGTGTGTGGGGAGTAAAGAATTGGAAAAAGGAAACTGATTGTTGCCTGAAGGAAACATGCGTCACACTCTTACAACCCAATGTGTTGACCTTCTCCACCCAAGGGATAGCTCAGACTAAGGAGGAAATGGAACTACCATTCTCGTGGAAAGCAAAGCCCCGGCTGGCAGAAGACAGATGCACGAACAGGGATGTTTCTGCTCTTTGCTTGGCTGTTTGTGCCAGCTTCCTCTACATAAAAAATAACCCATATTGGTTTCCAGAGTTTGTGTCAAGGCATTTCTTTATGATATTTTATTGCCTATAGCCTTGCTGTCATTAATTACACTTTAGACTCTCTCTATAATGAGGTAAGAGCTTACAAATAAGCTATCCCTAAATGGCAGTAGAGGGTGAGACAATCTGCTTATTGCTTGTGCCCATTTCATTGATTATGACTTCTCAACTTGAACTCTAAAATTAGGAGTTTATCTGACTTTCATATATTCCTATCCTGTCAGCAATGGGTCCTGAAATTTATTTCCCCATCTTAAACCCTTCACCCTGATAGAAGCCTTATCAATATTCTGTTTTCTCCATGTTAGTTAATTCAACATTTTTTTAAAATTAAGAGCTTGCTATTTGCCAGACCCTTTGCTAGAACTTGAGGCAAGTAGGAAGTGAGCAGTGAAGACAAGAATGGCAATGACAAAGCCCTGCTCCCCTGTAGTAAGAGTATCAGATTATTACACACACTCCCCCAGCACAATTTGGTAAGAACTAGAATAAGTGGTAGCTACCATGTGGGTCAAAAATGCTGAGAAGGAAGAACTTTTATCATTGACGTGGAGTCAGTGGCCACTGGGGGTTCTGAGGGCAGGGAGGGGAAAAACAGGTGTAATATGGGGGCATTTTCAGGACTTGGGAATTGTCCTGAATGACATTGCAATGACGGACACAGCCATTTTATCTTGCCATAACCTACAGAATTGAGTGGGGAAAAGTGTAAACTACAATGTAAACTGTAATCCACGCTCAGTGGCAATGCTCCAAGATGTGTTTATCAGTTATAACAAGTGTACCACACTAATGAAGGATGTTGTTAATGTGGGAAAGTGTGGGAGGGGGAGGGAGCGGGGCATATGGGAATCCCCTATATTTTTTATGTAACATTTATGTAATCTAAGTATCTTTTTTTAAAAAAATTAAAAACTATATTTTTAAAAAACGCTGAGGACATGATCTGCTCCAACTTGAGGAGCTACTCAATCCTTCACAGAGGAGGTGACACCTAAATGTGACCTTCAAGGGTGTGATAGGTAGAAGAGTGAACTCCCAAATAGACGCACCTCCCAACCCCCAGAACCTGTGAATATGTTATAGTACATGGGAAAGGGGAATTAGGAAGCAGATGGAATTAAGATGACCTGTAGATGTGGAGATTTCCCTGCACTAACTGAGTCTACCCAGTGTAGTCGCAGGGTCCTTAAAAGTGGAAGCAGTTTTCTTTATGTTTTTCCCCTGGACTGTGGGAAGATGGCAAAAGAGGAAGGTCCAGAGACCTGTCCTTCCACCAGGAGAACTATTACACAGGCAAGAACTGTCTGAATCTACTATTTTGAAAATCCAGAGTCTAGTAGAACATTGTGCAGCACCCAGGAAAGAGCAAGAGGCAGAAGTTGGTAAATTGTAATAAATACTGGTGAACTGCACTCGGTGCTGTGGCTACCATCGCCCAGTGAGGTCCTCGAGCCCAGCTCCAGGAGCAGCTTGATATAAAGACCTTGTTCCCCGACATCTGAGGCGAGCGGTCCAATCACTGTTCACTGCTGTAGGTCACCACTGCACATCACTGGGTGCCTGGCTCTGAGCATGGTCATTTTCCCCCCACCTTGTGCAAAAGTGGCACAGAGTCTTACAGACAGAACCCTTCCTCAAAACTATAGGAAACAGCTAAAGGGCTGCATGTATCGAGACATGCTGAGTCAAGACAACACAGCCTCAAAGAGCCAAGGAGAAGCTCCTGGCCCCCTTGCTGGCCTCAGCCCCTTCCCAGGGCAGTGGGGAGCCTGTGCTGGCCCTCCCTGTGCGGGTCCCTGGCCTCCTTCCAGATGGAAAACCCTGATATAGGAAACTCTACTCCACATCACCCTCCTCCCCCCCCAGAACTTGCCCTCCAGGTAAAAGCAGCCTGGGAGAGTGAAAACCTTGTCAGAAACAACTGAGTCAGGCAGCCTGGAGCAAAGGCTTTCCTGCTTTAAGTCCTGTGGTGGAGCACTTGGAGAAAGAGAAGGTCTGTTTCCTAGGGAGCAGAGGGGACTCCTAAGGCCACTAGAAAACACAGGCCCGGGGCAACACACAGGCCCAAAAAAGACAGAGAGGACTAGGCGCTTTGCATTTGCCTTGTGCTAGCCTTCTGGATAAGAGGGCCCAACTCCCGAGGGCACCAGCCAACAAAAAGCCAATTTGAAAAGACTGTGAAAGGTGTTTCTTTGAGTTAGTTTGTTTGGTTTTGTTAGCTCCAAGAACTCAAGAAAGTCTCCATGATATCACTAGCTGGATACAAACTAAAGAGCCCAGGGACTAAATCATAGAGCTAACATTTTAAAATATCAAAATGTACAGTGTGCAACAAAAGGTTACAAGACAAACCAAAAAATAGGAAATGATGGTCATCCACAAGAGGGAATTAAAAATCTGGAAAACAATGAAGACCAGACTGTGGACATGCCAGACAAAAACTTTTTTTAAAAATTTGATCTTAAATATGCTCAAGGAGATGAAGAAAAATACAGAAAAAGAACTAAGGGATTTCAGAGAAAGAATGAATGAATATGAGAATCTCAATAAAAAGATAGAAAATTTTAAAATGGAACCAAACAGAATTACTAAAGTTGAAGACCACAATAACTGAAATGAAAAGTTCCTGGGAGGATTTCAATAGCAGATTGGAGCTGGCAGAGAAAAGAGTCAGTGAACTCAAAGGCAAGGCAATCGAAATGAGTCAGGCTGAGGAGCAGAAAGAAAAAGATGTAGAAAAAGCGAAAATGGCCTAAGAGACCAATGGGTCACCATCAAGCATATACCAATAGTCCACCATTATGGGAATCTCAGAAAAAGAAAGAAAAAAGTGGCAGAAGGAATATTCAAAAATAATAACGACAAAAAAGTCCAAAACTTAGGAAAGGGTGTGCATATGCACATCCAAGAAGCCCAGTGAACAACAAACAGGATAAACATGAGGAGAAATACACCCAGACACATAATACACAAACTGTCAAATGTAAAGAAGAAGGGGAGAGTTCTGAGAACTGTGAAGAGAAAAGCACATCTTAGGTATAAGGGAGTCCCAATTAGATAAAGTTCCAATGTCTCATCAGAAACCATGGAGGCAAGAAGGTGGAGGGATGAAATGCTTAGTCATAAGAGAAAACAATTGCCAATCAAGATGTTTATATGTGGTAAGATTTTCTTTCAAAAAAAAGGGAGAGATCAACACATTCCTAGATAAACAAAAACTGAGGGATTTCATTACCATTAGACTTGCCCTATAAGCAATACTAAGTGGAGTTCTTCAGACTGAAATGAAAGAACACTAGACAATGGATCAAAGAGGCATAAAGAAAAAAGGCCTTTGGGAAAGGTAACCATATTGGTAATTATAAATGTCAATACTATTGTATTGTATTTTTGGTATATAACCCCACATCTTACTTCTTAGAGGTGCTAAAATGCACATGCATAAAAAGTAATGAAAATCTATGGTTTGGGACATACACAATATAAATATATAATTTGTAACAAGTACCAAAGAAAGGTAAGGGATAGAGGGATGGAAGAGTGTATGTGTATGCTATTGAAGTTAAGCTGGTATTAAGCCAGAAATGATTGTTATAGATTTAAGATGTTAAATTTTAATCTCATGGTAAACACAAAGAAAATATATGAAAAATATATTGAGAGAGAAATGAGAAGGGACTCAATATATACAATACAAAAAATCAAATAAATATGAAAGCAGTCATTAATGGAAGAATTGAGGATTAAAAATTGTATAAGACAAAGATTGTGTAGCAAAATGGCAGAAAAATGACTGCGTTATCACTGACGACTTTAAATGTAAATGGATTAAACCCTCTAGTCAAAAGGCAGAGATGGCAGAATAGATAAAAATATAACACATGTGCGGTATATAGGAGATGACCTTAAATTCAAAGACATAAATAGATTGAAAGTGAAAGAATAGAAATATATATATACCTTTCAAGTAGTAACCTAAAGAGAGCTGTGGTAGCTATACTACTATCAGATAAAATAGATATCAGGTCAAAAACTGTTACAAGGGACAAAGAAGATTTTTATATACTGCTAAAATGGTCAATTCAACAAGAACATATACATATAGTCACCTAACAGGAGATCCCCAAAATATATGAAGCAAATTTTTTTTTGGTTCTGCCATAGAGGATTTATTTTATTATTTGAATCATGTAAGTTTTGATACCCATAGCCAGAATACAATTATGAAAGTGGAAGTGGGACCTCAAACTCTCATTTCTAATGACTCATTCACAAAAATTTCGCTTTCCTTCCCTATCATTCTGGTATCTGTTGGTTAACAGATCTTAGTGAATGCAATAATAGTAGCCTTAAATATAATAGCAGTACTTCAAGAGTATCAAATCCACTGCAAGGACTTTATAGGGTAATTCATTTAACCTTTATAATGAACCTATGAGGCAGATATTATCCTGATGAGGTAAATGAATCTCTGAGATGCTGGGTAGCCAGAGAGTGGAAGAATCAGGATTCCAAAGAAGAAAAATTATACCAGTCATACAACAATGGTTGTATTTAACTAGAAGGTGAGATTTCCACCAATACATTTTATACTATTCTTGCCAAATAACTAACAAGCCAAAAGAGATTTATTCTACTAAGTAATTGACACTTGAAAATTGGAAAATACAGTTTTAATTACTAATTAGTTTAGTTAGGAATTAAAAGATATCTTCTAGGACTCCCACATCCACTGGTAAATGGTAATCCAGAACCATTCAATATAGTCATGGACACCAAAAGCTAAAAACTTCAGGAATGAGGTTTTGGGACACCCGATCATGTAAAGATTCTGACTTGTAGAGATGCAGTCTCAGGGCAAAGAGAGCATGGAATGTGAAATGTAGGAAGTAAGTTAAAGAAACTAAGCATGGCATAGTGACGATGCAGAAAAAAGGACTAGAGTAACCAATCTTATTTTCTTTGATCTTTTATTGATATTTTATAATTTAATTTATAACTAAGTATTTTTATGTCCATATGTTTATAATTTGTTATTTAGTACTTAAGGTGCAGGATGTCAATCTGAATCTATGAGTGAATTAGAAGAGATATTAATATTGCCCAGTGATAGAGACAAGAACAGATGGAATCTTTGTTCTTTCCTTCTGAGACAATTAAGTTTGCTAAGGAAAAAAAAATAAGTATGTTTTTATTTGTATGAGGAAGTGTTGTGTTATAATATTAAATAACTTGCTGTAATTGCTTTTACTTTTGTTTGGGGGTTTAAGTCTGAGTAGATGTGTATGTTGTTTTTTGTTTTTTTTGTTTTTTTAAAGCAAATGCATTTTATTTATTCATGCTATAGTTTCAGTACCAGCTCATAAAAATATATATTTGCAAGCATGCCATTAGAGATTTTTCAGATTGTCAATATAAAAGTTGATTTGTATCTATTGTTCTGACAATACTATGCTGGGTTATTTATTTATTTTAATTTTTTAAATATTTCTTTTATTTTTTAAAAGATAATTAGATTACATACATGTTACACAAAATATATAGGGATTCCCATATGCCCCACTCCCCATACCTCCCACAACCTCCCATATAAACATCCTTCATTAGTGTGGCTAATTCATTGCAATTGATAAATGCATCCTGGGGCTTTGCTATTAAGCATTGACCACAGTTCACATTGTAGTCTACACTCTCTCCCTCAGAGTTCTGCATGTTATGTGATGATGTAAAATGGCCTGTATCTGTCATTGCAATGTCATTCAGGACGATTCCCAAGTCTCGAAAAAGTCCCCATATTGCAACTGTTTTTCTCTCTCCCTGCCCCCAGAGCCTCCAGTGGCCACTCGCTCCACAGCAATGTTGTAATTTCTTCCATTGCTAGAATCACAATATGTCTATAGTAGAATACCTGTAAGTCCACTCTAGTCCATAGTTCTTTCCCCAATCCTGAGGATTCTGGGATGGTGTTGTCCACTCCACCTCTAATTGAGAGGGGGCTTATATCCCATGGGGAAGATGGATTGGACTATCTTGCTTGCAGTTGCAGACTCTGTTCCATGATATGGCCGTTGTCTATCATCATCTCCTTGTTAGTTGTCCTCAGTGAGTCAATGATCTGTAGAGTAGATGTTGCAACTCCGTTGAATTTTAGGGCCAAGCTGGCACATGGACAGCCCAAAGACTCGAGTCTATTGGATGTATACCTACAAACTCCAGCACCAAGTATAGGTTTAAATAGAAGGGACAGATAAGCATGTGTAGAGAAGATATAAGTGAGTCCAACTCTGTCACTCTCAGGAGCACAAACTCCAAACTAGGGCCCACTGGCAAGGCACCAAACTCCGGAGCTATCTGCACTGACCATAGGACCTGGGTGTCTCCAGAGCCCTCAGGGGCCCCACTATTTGGGGTAGTATCCACTTTGACAGTCTATGAGATCCTGCTGAGAAGTGCATAAGCATTATCTCTGGGATGACCTCCCAACTCACTTTGAAGTCTCTTAGCCATATAAACTCATTTTTCTTTACCTTTTCCCCCTTTTATTTGAGGTCTTTTTTCCAGTTGCATTGCTAGTTGGTGCTTGGTAGTAATCCCTCGGTGCCAGGGAAGCTCATCCCTGGGAGTCATATCCCACACTGGGGGGAAGGTAATGTATTTATATACTGAGTTTGGCTTAGAGAGGCCACATTTGAGCAACAAGGAGGCAACTCTTAGGCACCCCACAACAATAGGCTAAGTTTCAATTTCAAGAGCAAAGGCTCATAAGCATAGTTGTCAATATCAAGGGCCCATCAGTGAATCATCCTCCTTTGCCAGTCATTGCCCCTGCACTTGGGGGACTGTTGCTGCTCCATTAGAGAATGTGGCAGAGCTCTCCAGGATGGGAATTCAATATTTTCTCGGTTGTTGTGTGAGTCTCCATCCTCTGTGACAATGCTCCGTGAACATTTGAACACTTTTATATACCTTATATGTATGCCCAGGTGAACTTCCTCCCATGTATCCCCCATTACTGACACCCCACACCAATGATCTTCCCCTGCCCCATTTGTAACCCTTCTGTGATCCAAAGCTTCTTCAAAAATGAAGCCATTAAAGTAGCCAAATACAATTAATAGGAAAATGAAATAACAATGATAAGTTTAAATATAAGAAATAAAATACATAAAAATTTTAAAAAACTAAAAATAAAATAAAATTAAATGATTGGGATATTAAAAAATAATGAAAAATATTTAAAAAAAATTTTTTGACATTTTACCTTTCATCACTATAATATCTGGTGTCCTGTCTGTACAGTGGCATTTTCTTCCATTTATTCCCCAGTGTCTTACTATTTTTCACTTTGTTTTCAAAGAAGTTTTAGGTCATGGTAAAGTCACATACAGAATACAGGGGACTCTCATATACCCAACATCCTCCCCTCTTCCTTCTTCCTGTATTAATACCTTTTTATATGTGGATGGTACCTTTGTTATAACTGATATACAAATAGTGAAACCTAGCTACTAACCATGGTCAATGGTCTACATTATGGTTTATGTTTTAGACCATACACTTTTATAAATCTTGATGATATTTAACATGGCCTGTGTCCATCATTGTAAGATCATGTAGAACACTTCCATTGCCCACTAAATACCCCCTGTTCGATCTATTCTATTCCTCCCTTCCCCTCCCCTTGGGACCCACGGCAACCCCCTGGCTTCATTCCTTGGATGACAAGATTCATAGTTACATGCAATAACACTGAGGTCTTGACACATTGGTTTGTCCTCCCCTATTAGGAACCACCCATGTTCTCAAGAGACTCTCGCCTCTCTATTTGTGAACAAAGCAGTCCTCCTGAGGATGGGAGTCCAACTACTTCCTGCTCATTATGTGGGTCTCTACCCAATGATACAACACAATATAACAAAATGATCGCTCACACTCCCTAGAAGCCTGCTCCAGGTGCACCCTGTCCCGAATGCCCCCTCATCCAATACCCTAAACCAGTAACCCTTCCCTGTCACATTGCCATAAAAGCATTCCCAACTGTGTACTTTCAACCACATATCCGCAAATCCCCAGTGTTCACCTGGTCCCTCTCCTAACCCTCCCCCCAGTTCCCTGGACCTTCCAACCCACCCTCCCCAATCTACACACCTGTCAAACCTGCACCATCCAACTCAATAATATCACTACTCTCCTGTCATATCCCTTCAATATGCAACTACACACTTTCACCTTACCATAGAGTACGTCCATATGGGTGTTGGCTCACAACCTTCTTCTCCTTTTCTATTTTCTGTAAACCTGTCTTCCAGACTCTAGCTCTTTGAGTCTGCTCAATTTGCTTAAATCATATTAGTGAGGTCAGGTACTGTTCATCCTTCAATGCCTGGCTTGCTTCACTCAACATAAGGTCCTCAAGATTCATCCATGTTATCCCATGTGCTAGCACTATATTCCTTCTTACAGCTGAGTAATATTCCATTGTATGTATGTACCACATTTTGTTTATCCATTCCTCTGTTGATGGCATTTGGATTGACTTCAACTTTTGGCAATAGTGAATAATGCCACTATGAACATTGGTTTGCACATATCTGTTAGTGTCTTTGCTTTCAATTCTTCTGGCTAAATACCCAGCAGTGGAATTGCTGGACCATAGGGCAGTTCTATAGTTAATTTTTTGAGGAACCACCAAACTGTCCTCCACAATGGCTGGATCAGTCTACATTCCCACCAGCAGTGGATGAGGGTTCCCATTCCTCCACATCCTCTCCAACACTTAGAGTCCTCTCTTTTTTTAATAGCCACCAGTATAATGGGTGTAAAATGATATCTAATTGTAGTTTTGATTTGCATTTCCCTAATAGCCAGTGATATTGAGCATTTTTCATGTGCTTTTTAGCCATTTGTATTTCTTCCTTGGAGAAGTGTCTTTTCAGGTCACTTGCCCATTTTTTTAAATGGCAAAAAAAAAGGGTTGTTTGCCTTTTTATTTTCAAAGTGTAGGATTTCTTTATATATGCTGGATATTAGGGTCCTATCAGATATATGGTTGCCAAATATTTTCTTTCATTGGGTAGGCTGCCTTTTTACTTTCTTGATAACATCCTTTGAGGTGCAAAAGTTTTTAATTTTGAGGAGATCCCATTTATCTATTTTTTTCTTTCGCTGCTTGTGCTTAGGGTGTGAAGTTCATGAAACCATTTTCTATTACAAGGTCCTGTAGCTGCTTCCCTACATTATCTTCCAAGGTCTTTGTGGTCTTGGCTCTTATATTTAGATCTTTGATCTATCTTTAGTTGATTTTTGTATAAGGTGTGAGATGCTGTTCCTCTCTCATTCTTTTGGATATGGGTATCCAGTTTTCCAAGCACAATTTGTTGAAGAGGCCATTGTCTCCCAGTTCAGTGGGCTTGGTGGCCTTGTCTAATATCAGATGACTGTACATGCGAGGATCTATATCAGAACTCTCAATTTGGTTCCATTGGTCGGTATGTCTATCCTTGTGCCAATACCATACGGTTTTGACCATTGTAGCTTTGTAGAATATTTTAAGTCAGGTAGTGTGATATCTCCTATTTCATTTTTCTTTTTCAATATGCCTTTGGCTATTCGGGGCCTCTTACCCTTCCAAATAAATTTGGTAGTTAGTGTTTCCAATTCAGTAAAAAATGCTGTGTTGATTTTTATTGGGATTGCATTAAATCTGTAGATTAGTTTGGGTAGGACAGACATCTTTAAGATGTTTAGTCTTCATATCCATGAACAGGGAATATTCTTCCATTTATTTAAGTCTTCATTGATTTCCTTTAACAGTGTTGTATAGTTTATCGTATATATAAGTCCTTTACAACTTTAGTTAAATTTATTCCTAGGTATTTGATTCTTTTAGTTACTATTGTAAATGCTGTTTTTTTCTTGATTTCCTCCGATTGCTCATTTTTGGTGTACAGAAATGCTACTGATTTTTGGGCATTGATCTTATAGCCTGCGACTTTACTGAACTCATTTATAAGTTCTAGAAGCTTTGTTGTAGATTTCTCAGGGCTTTCTATGTATAGGACCATGTCATCTGCAAATAGTGAAATTTTTACTTCTTCCTTTCCAATTTGGATGCCTTTTATATCTTTTTCTTGCCTCAGTGCTCAAACACAATGTTAAATAGGAGCAGTGATAGTGGGCATCCTTGTCTTATTCCCAATCTTAGAGGGAAAGCTTTTAGGATTTCACAATTGAAGATAATGTTAGTTGTGGGTCTTTCATATATACCTTTTATCATGTTTAGAAAATTTCCTTCTATTCCTATCTTTTGCAATGTTTTTATCAGGAAAGGGTGCTGTATTTTGTCAAATGCTTATTCTCCATCTATAGAGATAATCACGTGATTTTTTCCTTCTGATCTGTGTATGTGGTGTATTACATTGATTAATTTTCTTATGTTGAACCATCCTTGCATACCCGGGATGAAACACACTTGGTCATGGTGTATAATTTGTTTGATATGTTGTTGAATGTGATTAGCAAGTATTTTGCTGAGGATTTTAGCATCTATCATCATTAGAGAGATTGGTCTGTAATTTTCCTTTCTTGTGGCATCTTTGTTTGGCTTTGGTGTTAGGGTAATGTTGGCATCATAGAATGTATTAGGCAATGTTCCTTCTACTTCTATTTTTTGGAAGAGTTTAAGCAGGATTGGTGTTATTTCTTTACAGAATGTTTGATAGAATTTACCTGTGAAGCCGTCTGGTCCTGGGCTCTTCTTAGTTGGGAAGTTTTTGATGACTGTGTCTATCTCTTTACTTGTAATTGGTCTGCTGTGTTCATCAATTTCTTCTTTCATATGAAGCAAATATTGACAGATTTGTAGTGAGAAATAGATGGTTCTACATTAATTGTGGAAGAATTTAATTAATCACTTTCAATAACGGATAGAACATCTAGACAGATGATCAATAAGGAAGGAGAAGACTTGAACAATACTCTAAACCAACTTGATCTAACAGTCATAAATACAGAACACTTTGCCCAACAGCAGCAGAATAAACATTCTTCTCTAGTGCACATGGATCATTACACAAGATAGACCATATTAAAACACAACATACCCAAACGTAAGGGAAGCAGCAAAGGCAGTGTTGAGAGGGAAATTTATAGCTCTAAATGCTTACATTTAAAAGGGAGAAAGATTTCAAATCAGAGACCTAACCTCAATCTGGAGGATCTAGAAAAAGAGGAGCAAACTATGCAAAGCAAGCAGAAGGAATGAAATAACAAAGATTAGAGAAAAGATAAATGAAATTGAGAATAAATATAATAGAATCAACAAAATAAAAATTTGTTTCCATGAAAATATTTTTAAAAAGACAAATATGAGCTAGACTGAATAAAGAAAAAAACAAGACACAAATAATTAAAATCAGAAATTAAAAGGAGGACATTACTACTGACTGCACAGAAATAAAAAGAATTATAAGAGGATACTATGAACAACTGTGCACCAACAAATTAGATAACCTAAATGAATTGGACAAATTCTTAGAAAGCAAAACCTACCTATACTGATGCAATAAGAAAGAGTAGATCTCAACAAACCAGAGCAATAAGGCAAGAAAAATAAATAAAAGGCATCCAAGTTGGAAATAATGAAGTAAAACTTTCCCTTTATGCAGATGACCTCATCCTATATGTAGAAAATCCTGAAAAATCCATGACAAAGTTCCTAGAGATAATAAATGAATTTAGCAAAGTGGCAGGGCACAAGACCAACATGCAAAAATTGTAGTGTTTCTAGACATTAGTGATGGACAATTGGAAAAAGAAGTCAAGAAAAATAATCCATTTACAATAGCAGCAAAAAGAATAAAATATCAAGGAATAAATCTAACCAAGGATGTAAGGGACTTGTACAAAGAAAACTACAAAACATTGCTAAAAGAAATCAAAGAAGACCTAAATAAACAGAAGGGTATTCCGTTTTCATGGATTGGAAGACTAATATTGTTAAGATATCAAATCTACCCAAAGTGATTTACAGACTCAGCACAATTCCAATGAAAATTCCAGAAAACTTCTTTGCAGAAATGGAAAAACCAATCAAATTTATATGGGAGAATAAGAGACCCAAAATAGCTGGGCCATCTTGAAAAAGAAGATTGGCATTGAAGGACTCATGCTTCCCAATCTTAACACTTATTACAAAGCCACAGTAATCAAAACAGCATGGTACTGGCACAAGGACAGGCATATAGACCAATGGAATCTAATTGAGAGTTCAGAAATCAATCCTTATATTTATGGCAAACATGATTTTTGACAAAGGTGCTAAGTCAACTCAGTTGGGAAAGAAAAGTCTCTTCAAGAAATGGTACTAGGAACACTGACCATATGCATGATGTCTATAAGCAAAAAAATGAAGATTGACCCGTACCTCACACAATATACAAAAATCAATTCAAAATGTCTCAAAGACCTAAATATAAGAACCACAGTGATAAAACTCCTAGGGGAAAGCATAAGAAAGCTTCTTCAGGACTTTGTATTGGGCAATGGCTTCTTAGACTTTACTCCCAATGCACAAGCAACACAAGAAAAAAATAGATAAATAACTCATCAAAATTTAAAAGATTTGTTCATCAAGACTTTATCATGAAAGTAAAATGACAACCTACACAACAGGAGAAAATAATTGGGCACAATGAATCTGATAAGAGCTTAATATCCAGAATATATAAAGAATCCTACAACTCAACAACAAAAAGATAAACAACACAATTTAAAAATGGGAAAAGGACTTGAATAGATATTTCTCCAAAGATGTTATACAAATTGCCAAAAAGCACTTGATAAGATGGTGAATATCATTAGCCATTAGGGAAATATAAATCAAAACTACAATGAGATACCATTCCACACCCACTGGAATAACTGCTGTTAAAAAAAAAAAAAAAAAAAAAAACACGAAAATTACAAGTGTTGGAGAGAATGTAAAGAAATAGGAACACACATTCATTTTCTGGTGGGAATGTAAAATGGTGCAGCTACTTTGGAAGACAGTTTGGTGGTTCCTCAGGAAGTTGAATATAGAATTACCCTGTGATCTGGTAATCTCTCTTCTAGGTACATTCCCAAAAGAATTGAAACCAGGGGCTTGAACAGATATTTGCACAGAAATATTCATAGTGGCATTATTCACAATTGCCCAAAGATGGAAACAACCCAAGTGTCCATCAACTGATGAGTGGATAAACAAAATGTGGAATATACACACCATGGAATAGTTATCAGCCATAAAACAAATGAAGTTCTGATACATGCAACAACATGGGTGAACCTTGAAGACATCATGTTGAATGAAATAAGCCAGACAAAAATGACATTGTTTGAACTCACTGATATGAAATAATTAGAATAAGTAAAATCATAGAGTCAGAAACTAGAGTATAGGTTACCAGGGGATAGGGTAGGAGTAGGGAATAGACAGTTAATGCTTAAATAGTTCAGAGTTTCTTTTGGGATGATGGAAATGGATCACCAAACATGGTGAAAGTAATTAAAATCATATTTTTGAATGTGGCTAAAAGGGGAAATTTTAGGTTGTGTATTATGTTACTAGAATAAAATATTTTAAAAAATCCATAGGTCTGTAAAATACAAACTGTGAACTCTAAATTAAACAATGGGCTATATTTAATAGTACAAGTATAAAAATGTTCTTTCATGAATTGCAACAAATATGCCACACTAATGCAAAATATTAATAATAGGTTGCTATATGAGAACTCTGTATTTTATGCATGAATTTTCTGTAAACCTATTTCTAAAATAAAAACTAAGTGGAAGCAGTAGGCTGGAGAAGAATTGGTGTTCGAGTAATACATTGTGAGAAATATTCACATTGCTGAATTCGAACATGGTAGTGGGCTACAGACAAGAAATGCAAGCAGCTTCCAGAAGTTGGAAAAGGCAAGGAAATGGATTCTCCTCTACACTCTCCAGAAAGGAATGCAGCCATGCTTTTACGTGACACCTTAATGTTAGCCAGTGAGACCCATTTTGGACTTCTCACTTCCAGAACTGTAGGGTAATAAATTTATGTTGGGTTAAGACGCCACGTTTGTGGAAACTTGTTGTAGCAGCAATGGGAAACTAATACAAGATATAAGTAGGATTTCACCAGAGGAAGGGCCTGGTGAGAGCGCTGCAGTCGGAGGGCCTGATGGTTAACTGAGAGCTCACGATGGGCTCAGCATGTCTCAAGTGTTTCCCACACATTGTGCCACTAGAGAAGAGATACTTTCGTGTAGGAAATGACTGCTAAGTGAACTGTCAATCAAGGCTGTCAGTGAGGTAGACTAGAAAAGTCACTTTGGAATCAGTAGATGAACTGTGGTAAAATGTGCTACAAAGAATGATTTATAAAATGAATTAAAGAGCTTCAAACTCTGGGAAATCAAGCACTGGGATGCAATGAACAGATTGTCTAAGCTCACTCCACCAGCCTACAATTCCAACCGCCATGTTAGAATCCACAGTGAGCGATTCCATTTGCACCTCATGTTCAATAGATTTCAGGTTAAACTCACTACTGTCTCCTACAACATCTCCTTGTTTTCAAAGGGCCATATTTGTCTTTGTGGCACTACTGTATTCTTAATTACTCAGGCTTTACATTTTCAAATCATCCACTTCCCCACCTCCCTATATTCAACCAATTATCGTGTCATATATCTTTCGCCCCAATGGTTTTCTGATATCTGTCCCTTCCTTTGCCATTATAACCTCAAATTGTTGTTTTTGCTCTTTTCCCGATGATGCATGACTCCTTTCCCCTCATCACACCTTCTCCATAAAGTCTTCCTTGCTCTTTTCCTTCTCTGAACTACTCCACCAGTAATTGCTCTTTGAAACACTTAAAATTTGTCCAAAAAATGCCTTTACTCACTGTTCCCCATGGGCTCTCTTGCTCACTCTTTGGCCCCCCACAGTTGACCTCTCCCCCTGTCATTCTGCCAAGATGTCCCTCCTGGAATTCATAAGTGACTTTCTTTTTTCCAAATTTAAGGATCTATTTCAAGTCTCACTCAACTTGACCTTTCTGCAACATTGACATTATTGACCACTCTTTTTGTACTGAAACTCTGTTCTTTGTTTTCCAAAATATTGTGTTTCTAGGCTCTCCTTTTACTGTCTTTCTAATTTTCAATCTCCTCCAGTACTATCCAGCCTCTTCTGTTCCCCAAGGTCAAAATCTAAGTCCTCATAAGTTTTCAACATAGGTTGTACGTCTCTTTTCTAGGTATTGGGAATAAGTATGGTACAGAGAATGGAAGGGACCATTAGAATTTCCTAACTCTCTGATTCTTGGGTTTCTATCTTTCCAAATACTAAGCACCTGCTTTCTACTCAGTAGCATGCTAAACAAAGAGGAGAATTCAAAAGTGACTAAGACATGGTTTCTATCTTATGAAAGATGATAATTAATTTAGAGAGATACAGCATATACCTATAAAAATGTTGAAGACAATCTAAGGCAGGATTTATTCATTCATCAATTGACAATGCTCATAAAAGAACACCAGTCCAGTGTAGTTGCTAAACAAATTAACCTCAACTTTTATGGATAAAGAACCTATATGCACTCAGAGGACTATTGCTGCTCCCTTGGAGACTGTGGCAGAGCTCTCCAGGCTAGGAATTCAGATTCCCTCATTTATTGTGTGATTATCCACCCATCGTGACCATGCCCCATCCCCCAATCCTTTGAATGATTTTGTATATCTTTCATGTATATTCGGATGAACCAATCCCCACGAACCCCCCCCCCAGACACCCCCCCCCAATAATCCCCCGCAGTACCCATTGTAACCCTTCTGTGATCCAAATCCGGAGGTGGGCAACATGGGAATCCCAGTGGGTTCCGTGTAATATTTTGGGTAATCTAAGCACCTCTTAAAATATATGTGTATATATATATATAAATAACATTTTTGTAAGCAAATACACATATATGCATATATATTTATATATCATTTTGCAAATGTTTGTATGTATTGTGAGAATTTTGATTTTTACCCATAATAAAAAAAATAAATAAATAAATAAAAAATAAAACTAATCTACAGCGGGAAAAAAAATAAAAGAAAAGAAAAGAAAAGAAAAAAAAGAAAAAAAAAGAACCTATATGCAGAACCAACAGATAACTAAACTTTCCCTCTGTTGCCTGGAATTGAAATACAAAGGAGTTTATATAGAAATCATGGCCTTAATCGTTCCCCATGTGGGGCTCACCCTGTAACAGCACGTTTTTCACAATTCCTCACCTGTGGTAAAGGAAATCATTTAAATCTCTCTCTCCATGTTTATCAAAATATTTAAAACACATCATTCTCATCATTTTATAAAAAGCAGAAAACAAAGAAAACCTAGTTGAGGAATCGTATAGCAAGGAAAGTGTCTCCAAGATGCATTTCAGGATTGTTTCAGCTCTGTACGCTAGAGCATGTGTTTACTCATTTGCTTCTACAGGTCAGGCACCTGCATCTGTGTTTCTCTCTCTAGTAAAATAGCCCTGAGTGTTTGATCGGATAATTGATTTAGAAATGGGTGTTTAGACTACATTCGTACCATACCATCTCTGCTCAATAGCCGCTCCCTGCAGACTACACAGTAAAAACCTTTGAGGTTCTGGCTTGAGTGGGAATCCGGTTGACCTAGACTTATCAGGAGGGAACTTTCACTTTCTGGCCCTGTGGTCTGCAGTTCCAAATGGCCTGGAAAATGTGGCATGTCTTTTTCCATCAAGAATTTCAGAGACCGCATTTCTTACTAGCCTATAGAAAGTTTCTGCTCTTATGCCAACCAATCATTACCCGATTATACAATACTCCTTGGGCAGAGGGAAAGGAAGTGAATCTATATAGTGGTGCATATCTAAAACTACCAAAAGCCATAACGAAGATAAGATATTACCATAAGAATAGATGTAGTAAGTGAAGCTTTGTGGGTTTAACTGTAAGAAGAAGTTTGAGTGACAAACTTCTCATATCATTTAGTTTGTCTATTATACTGAACCAGAAAACACAGGTTTCTTTATGACAGGTTTACTCTGATCCCTATCCAGTTAACAGTAAACTTTTGCACTGTTTCAAATCCAAATTCCCCCCTAAAACTTCAATTCAGGAGAACCTGCAGGCTCATCCAACTGCATCTGTACCACATCTCTCCAGGCCAAAGGGGACTGGATCTTACCTCACAAAGCACAGCCAAAACTAGGCTACAGTGTTTATCAAGACTTTATGAAAGAATACAGAAACACACTCGTGCCTGCGTGGCCATCCGGCTTAGGACAAAGGTGGTGCTGTAATCCAGTAGGAAAAAGGTGCCTTTTCAGGAAATGCTACTTGGTCAATTAGATAGTCACAAGGAAAAAAAATGTATTTTGACTCTTATTTTAAACTATTCACAAAAATTAATTCCAAATTAAAATGTGAAAGATAAAATAATAAAGACTGTAGAAAAATGTAAGTAAACATTTGACTTCAGAGTAGGGAAGACTTTAAATAGACACAGAAAGCATTAAACATTAAGTAAAAATTGATTAATTAGTCTATATTAAAATTAAGAATGTATGTATTTCAGTATATACCATTGAGAGATAAATAGGCAGCCCGCAAAAGGAAAGGAATTATTTATAATACATATATCCAACAAAAGATGCATATCTAGAAATATAAAGGAGCTATAAATTGAGAAAGAAACTGATAACCCAAAAGGAAAATGGAAAAGACCTGAGAAGCCACTTCACAAAAGAGGATATCTAAGAGCCACTTCACAAAAGAGGATAAATAACCATCAGAAGAGGTCCTCGACTTCATTAGTGTGATAGACAGCAAAAGGCTCAGCTCTCCCATCCCTGTCTCCATGCCCTTTGCTTTGGAATTCTGTAGGACTGCCCCACTAGGCTGGGTGACTCACTTTGGCCAACAGGATATTAGCAAATGTCATACAAACAAAGGTTTGAGCACTGCTTTCACAATTGGGCTTGTTTGCTTTTGCATCTCTGCCATTGCCATGACAATGCTGGGGTGCGGGGGGACAATGAGAGGTGAGCAGCCCCAGCAGCTCCTGCGGAAGCTCAGCTGATGGTCAGCTGATCTGACCCCACCCCCCAGCGCAGGAGCAAGCCCAGACTGCCCAGCATCCAACCCCCAGCTGACCCCATGGCTTGGGATCAGCACATGCTTGCGTGGAATGTCACTTGTCAAGCAGCATCGGTGTGGCAATAGATAAAAGATGCACATGGTCATAAGACGACTGCAAATCGAAACTCAGTGCAATGCCACTGCAAACACTCCAAAATTGCTAAAATGAAAAGGAAGGAAAATGTCAAGAATTGGCAAGAACTTAGAGCAACCAGAACTTTCATGCATTGCTGGTGAGAAAATAACTTGGTTCTGTCACTTTGGAAAACTGTTTATAATGTCTGTTTTAGTTGGTCAGAAAGTCCCCTCCTAGGTATATACCCAGTAGAAATGTGTCTATGTAGTTACCAAAATTCCTGTCCTAAAATGTTTGTAGTAGCACTCTTTGTAGTAGACAAAAGATTGTAAATGACTCAATGTCCGTGCAGAATGGAACGGGGAAATGAGTTGTGCTGCAGTCACGCAGCGAGCCCTGTATGGCAGGGAGAATAAGCTGCCACACCTACACTCAGCCGCACAGATAACATTCCCAAATGCAAAGTGAGCACAGAAGCCGGATGAAAAGGAGTACACGCTGTGTGACTGCACTCGCATAAAAAAGGAAAAACAAGCAACCATGACCAGGGCTATTAGAAGTCAGGACGGGGTTAACTTTGGCTAGGGGAGGGCTCCTGGAAGGGGGAATGGGGAGACTTCTCAGATACTGACAATATTCCCTTTATCTGCCTACTGGTTACCCTGCTGTGTTCGGTTCGTAAAAATTCACTGAACTTTGCTTTTAAAACATATATACTTCTCTCTGCATGTATTATGGCTCAATGCAAAGATAAAAGAAAATTATCAAAGATTTAAACCAGAGCGACAAAAATAGATACTAGGAATGTTTCTAGAGTTCAGTTGCATTTGACAGAAGTTTCAAGATAGCAGTAGCCTAACGGCAATAGTTCATTCTCCACTGTAGAAATGAAAGGCAGAGGCAGCCTGTTGAGAATTGGCGTGACTGGCCTGACAATCACGAAAGCCTACCCTCCTTCTTGCCATTTCACTCCTCCTGTGTGCCCAGTGGCTGTTGAAGCTCCAGCCATCATGACTGCCCTGCAACCAGCAGGAAGAAGAAAGGGCTAAAGTAGGACCCACTCTGTCCTTGGGGAAGCTTCCAGAGGATGCCCACCATACGTCTGCTTACATGCCTTTGGCCGGAGCTTTGTGACAAGGCCAGCTCTATCTGCAAGGAAGACTGGAAAATGCAGTCTTAATTCAGGTGATGCATGCCCAAATGAAAAGCTCTGACATGACCTTTGCAGAAAATCCTCTT
Source organism: Tolypeutes matacus (assembly GCA_026826555.1). Classification (NCBI taxonomy): domain Eukaryota; kingdom Metazoa; phylum Chordata; class Mammalia; order Cingulata; family Chlamyphoridae; genus Tolypeutes; species Tolypeutes matacus. The sequence continues at coordinate 5,686,612 of JAKSZT010054548.1, read as the reverse complement.
GATGACATGTTGCTTTAGCCCTGTGTATCATAAGAACTAGCTTCCTTCCTGGGCAGCACTTGGCAAACTTTTTTTTGTCAAGGGCCAGGAGGTAAATGTTTTAGGTTTTGCAGGCCCCACACAGTCTCTATTGCAACGACTTAACTCTGCTATTGTAGCAGGAAAGCAGTCGTAGACAATATGGAAATGAACGCGTGTGACTGTGTTCCAATAAAACTTTATTTCCGAAAGCAGGCAGTGAGCTGGGTTTACTCTCTGGGCTGCGGCTTGCTGACCCTGTTCAAGATGCTCCAAAAAGCCGGTGTGCCCCATGATGCAGAACCACGACTGGCTTTGTTCCACCGTGTCTCCAGACCGCAGCAGAGAGTCCTTGAGAAAAAACGATGATTGAAAGGTGTGAGTGCCTTTTTAAAAACACCTTCAAGATATTACAATTTTCTGTATTGCATTTGTTCAAAGAAGGAAAAAGTTAAGTTCAATTTCACTAAGAGATGATACAAAGGCAAGGTCAGTGGAGAGAGAAATGAGAGGGGAAGTGTGTGGAGTTAAAAAAAAAAAGAAAAAGAAAAACTAAAGGAATAAGCCAAAGAGAATTATTTACAAGCCTGGTAGGGTCATAGGGGTTTTATAGTTAGGAATGATAGCAGTTTACAAAAGCAAAACAAACAAGAATATCTTCTCTTCCACCCCCCACATTCTCTTGGATTCTTTTCATTTAAGGAGAATATTCCCAGAGGTCTAGGAAAAGAGTTATTTCTCACACTCAGAGGATCTAAATGTGTTCCAAGCTTGGGGAAAGCATTTTTCTTCAGGTTTAGGGATACTTTTCTTTCAGGGTCAGCTCCCTCGCCCCATTCATCCTTCCCTCTCTGCAAATGGTCCAGGGAAACTCTGCGTGTTCCTTCACTTGCCATTCCACAAATAGAACGGAGTGAGACATTAATGAAGAGAGAAAACAGTTTTCCATTTGTTTTGCTTTCAGAAATACACTTGGAGTGGCCTGTGCCAGAGTTGTACTATGTCAAAGAAACCATAATCCAAAAGACTAACCCTTTTAAAATGATAACCAACTGTATTTTGTATTTTCATTGAATTACTTTATTTCCGTAAAAAACAGAATTTCCATTTTTCCAATCAAGGAGCTAAGTTTCTAAAGCTTCCTGTGGCCTATTTATATTTCCTACAGTAACCTTCTTAAGCAAGAGACCAAGGAAAATATGAAACTTATTTTTTATTTCATTTTCCCTTTTTAAAGAAGCCTCTATATTTTCCTGACCTCAGGCCTCAGAAACAACAACAATGTCCAAATGTAAACTAGTTACAAATTTGCATAAGCCTCATTGTTGCAAAGAATATCATCTGTTTTCAATTACACCGCCATCTCTGGTCGTGTACTGTGCACTGGATACTGGCGTTTCTTTGCCTGGTATTTCTTTGCCATCGTTTTTCTCAAGAGTGGTAATGCTGAGAGGAGAATAGTAAGCTGGGTCCTTTCAGAGAATGGGAGAGACCGAGCAGGTGGGACTAATCGCTAACTAGTTACACCGGACGTTGAGAGTGGGACATCCACACTTGGAAAGGTGCATTGATCCATTTATTTAAACACTATTTATTGAGGACTTCTACCTGAGCTACCTGAGGGTCAGGTTCTAGTAGAGGGAAAGGAAAATGTGTTTCCAGTCATGATGCTACAGCCCCCGAGAGTTGTTCCTAAGGGTTGGGTTGTTGCAGATTGCAAAGACAAGATACCTGGCCTTTTAGCAATCCAACTATTTTGATGCCCTTGATTTTCCCACATCCTTTGGGGAGCCATAGAGCAGGTCCACTACTTAAACATGAAAATTTTAAGTAGTTCTGAATATGTCATCCAGCCTAGAAATCCTGCTGGCTTCCTCCATCTGTGATTGTACCCTCGGTGCCTTCTTCACTTCAACACGAGATGGTCCTTTCAAACTCATGACTTGAGTTACCTTTGCTGGTGGGGAATATGTCTTCCCTCTTCTGAGGGAACCCTGATGGTGGCGCCCTCCTGGACTTCCTTGGCGCCATCCCTCACGCCTGCCCAGGGCAGGTGGCACCACTTACCTGGATGGTAAGAGTGGACAGAGGGAGTTGGCATGGCCCTTCCTTCCTTCTTCTCTTAAAGGCAAGTTTCCTGGAGGGAGCATGAGTTCTGGACTAGTCTGGGACTTAAGTTCACTTGCATGCACTTACAAGCCAGTCTCCCGTTTGAGCTTTCATCGTAGTAGAAGTAACCAAAAAGCTGTGCTTAGCGGCCTTGGCACATGAGGCAGCAGGGTGCACAATTTCAGCCTCTAACGAGGGTCGTGCGTGTTGTGGCCTCACTGCTTCCTCTGGTTGTCTGTGTTCCCGCTGTCCAGGCTGGCAGGCCACAGCCCGTGGGCCAGTTCTGGGAAACGACGTTTTATTGGAACACAGCCGTGTCCATCCAATTATTCATTATCTGCCTTCACACCACAACGGAAGGGTTGCGAGGTCATAGAATGGCTGTCTATAGAAAGAGCTCCCCTGCCTGCGCATGGCCGGGTTCCTTAGCCTTGTGGCCTCTGTGTGTCCCAGGCAGACCCACAGGCCGGGAGGAGAGTTCTGGCCTTGAAACCACATGCGCCGACTTCCTCTGGGCCTGGGAAAGGGACTGAGGTGGAACACGTCTGCCTTCACGCTCGCTTTAGGCCGCAGCAGAGGAAAGGGCCTTCCTAAGTGAGGGCCTCCCGCCCTGGAGGTAGAACTCCCACGTGGGCAAGGGGAGAGGCAGAGCCGACTGAAACCTCCTGGAAAGAAAACGCCGAAAGAAGTGTGCAAGAAGCTGATGAGCATGGTGCTTTCCCCTGCAGAACTGTGCCACCGCAGGTGTGCTAACACCTTGGCACCAGGTAGAGCTACCGTAGGAAGCCTCACATGAAGGGACTTAGCATTAAGAAGCAGTTATTGTGTCTAGAAATGACAGAAAACACGTGGGTGAGATATGCTTTGATTTAAATGTGGCTGGAAGAGGAGCAGGAGGCTTTAGCATTTACCGCATCAGGAAAGTGACTGAGTCCTAAAGCATCCCCAGAGTCAAAAAAGGAAATAGAGCAAGGGAACAGTTACCGAAGGAGAAGAGCTGGAGAATCCGGAACGGCTCCCGGTGGAGCTTGACCAGGTGTGGGAGCTGCGTGAAAGCAGGAGCTGGCACTGCAGCAGCGGGAGGGGGCCGTGCAGGTCTGGAGGACGCTGGGCCGGGCCGGGCAGACCCACACTGGGAAGGAGGACTTGGCCAGGGGCCCTTGGGTCCACGAGGGCGGCACTGTGAGAGGACTGACCGCAGGGCATTGGGGGCTCAGAGGTGAGGTTCAGCAGCCTGGCCAGCACAGCCCCAAGCCCCAGGCCCAGGGCCGGAACCCTCACAAGCCCCCTGCATGGAGGGCGAGCCGGTGCCCACACCAGCCCAATGTGGGGGCAGTGAGCTCTCAAGGCTGCCACAGAAGACCTGGGCAGTGAGCTTCATGACTTGCCACTTGGAGTCAAAAGGTTTTGGTTTATTCCATTTTCAACACGCTCATCGATTCAAAAGTTTTTGCACTTTCTAATACACGGTTTCCTCACTTAAGTGAGAAAATACCTACTCACCAGTTTTTTTCAGGATTAAATGCAAAAGTGTGTGTGAAAATGCCACCCACCATAGCTGCACGTACAAGGTGCTCAATATTCAGTAAGTGCCCTTTCCTTCATATCTTTCTTAGAATGAAAGGACATTCTGCAAAAACAATAGACAAAACCTTGGATCCAGTACAAAATGTTTCTGAAAAGCCAGTGTCTTCTAACAACCTCAAAGCCTTTTATTAAAATTATAAAGAGGCAAACGTTTACAAGGAAGCAATGTGGACAACACTGTGCTTGCTGCAATTGATCCACATTTGTCATTAAATTAAAATATCCCTGAATTTTAAACGGAAAGATAAAAATGGTGACAGTGTTGTAAATAAAAAATAAGAAAAGCCCGTGGGCCAAAGTGCAGGGGGAATTTCCACTGAATGAATCACCCGTGAGAATGGAATGAAATGCATGTTCTTGGATTACACAACATATGCTCCACCCTCTGAATCAGAACTGGACAAAAGGCCCCGAGGAAGGTGAGAAAAACTCCGCCCCAGCCCTGAGCGGCCGGGCGTGTGCTCCCCAGGAAGGCGGGCCCCCCTTCACCCCAGCTTCGGAACTGCCCCTGGGCCAGGCAAAGCCACTGCCATTGTCTGTCTCATCCCACTCAGGCGCTCCCCGAAACAGCAACCTCTTCTTCTTGTCCATTTAGAAACCAGCACTCCTGGATATCATTGCAAGAAGCTCAGGGGAGTGCACAGGCGCAGGAAGCTTATGCCCCAGGATAATTCAGCCACCTAAGGAAGTATTCTAAGCATGGCACCAAGAGCGAGCACGCAGGCATGGCGTGTGCTGGGCCGACGTCTTCCACGTACTAGGAGCACTGTTCTGACTTAATTGGATCTGATTCTCTGGCTTTGACACAAAACAACACAGTCTGAACAAGAGGAGAGGCTGCTCCTACCTAAGACCTGCAGATTCCTAGGAGATGAACGCCTACCCGGCATCACACACGAGCAGGTGACGTCAAGCCTGGAGAGGGGCTGCCTGGGAGCAGAGGGTCCTGCTGGCATTGATAGGAACAGAGGACGGGCTTACAGCACCTGTCCTCTCTGAGAGCAAGTCCTGGCCCTGGAGAGAGCTATTCCCAATAAAGAATGGATAACCAAAAAGAGAAAATAACAAGTTAGGTCTATGAAAAGACAGCATAAGTTATAAGGAACAGGGTCCTTATACCTACCAAAGAAAAGGCATTAAAATCTTTTACTATAAATATTCAAAATACATAGAGTGAAAATGGTAGTACATTAGAAATCTATTGCTGTTAAAAAAACATTGCCATAAACTTAACAGCTTAAACCTATACACCTTTATCATCTCAAGGTTTCCATTGGCCAAGAGCCCGTGCACAGCTCAGAAGCCCTCTGCTTGGTATCTCTCCAGCTGTGCCCGCCTCAGGCTTGGCGGGGGCAGGAGCCACTTACAAGCTCACTCAGGTTACTTATGGTTGTAGGACTGAGGAATTCAGTATTTGCTGGCTCTTGGCCAGAGGCCACCCTCCACTCCTAGAGGCCACCCACAGTCCCTTCCATGTTGGGTTTCCCACACGGCCGTTTGCTTCAACAAAGCAGGCAAGGGGGAGCGAGACTCAGCGAGACAGGGTGTGCAATGTAATCACGTGTACTTGTACTTGTACCCCCTCGCTTCTGCCCTTTTCTATGGGTTGGAAGCAAGTGACAGGGATTAACTTCAGTCAGGGATTATCAAAGGTCTGAGCATCAGGAGGCAGGAACAATGGGGGCCCCCATAAGAATCTGTCTGCTAAAATCTGCCCTCTGGAGCCCAAGAATATATACCCTTGCCACACACAAAATACATTCACCCCCTGCCAAGGCCCCCCGAAGTCTCATTCTACTTCAGCATCAAGCCCACATGTGGAAGAGTTTCCCTGGGTGTAGGTCCTCTTGATTTGTGCATCTGTAGGACCAAAGAGACAGGTCTTCTTTCTTCCATACCCCAACACTCTATAGCTGGACAGGAATGAGATTTCAGCTGTAGCCATTTCCATTCAAAAAGGGGGGAAATGGAAGGATTCACTGGCACAGAGCAATTCTGAAATCTAGCTGGGCACATGTTGAGAATGCCTGGATTAGGGTTCAAAGCCTAGAAAAATTTCTCTGAGACTCTCAGCACTTATCCTCTGGGCTCTTGGTTCTGCCCTGTGAGCCATTGTCCCTTTTTCATGAAAGGTAGCACATGCTTGCAGCTCAGTAGTTTATCAGCCTGCTTCCTGTCTATGAAGATTAAGTTCATGTGTCAACTTGGGTAGGTTGTGGTGTCCAGTTGTTTGGTAAAATAAGCACTGGCCTAATTGTTACTATCAGAGTATTTTGTAGATGGATTAGCATGTATTGTCAGTTGAGTTCATCTACAACTGACTGCATCTACAATCAACTAAGGAGCTTGCCCTCAGCAAGGAGAGGAGTCTCCTCATCCAGTCAGTCGGAGATCTTAAAGCCAGAACTGAGGATTTCAGAAGTCAGAAAGAAGAATTCCTGCCTCTGCTTCAGCCAGCCAGTTTCTCCTGGGGAGCACAGCTTTACTTTCATTGGAGATTCCCCTTTGTGACCTGCACTATGGAATTTTGACTTGCCAATCCCTATGGTTGTATGAGCCAATTCCTATAATAAATCTCTTATTATTTCCATGTATTACACACACACACATAATGTCAATTCTGTTTCTCTGGATAACCCTGACGAACACACTACCAGTAGAATGTGGGGGTGTCCAATACACTCCTTTCATTTTTCACTCGCTCTCTCCCTGGCTGGCTTGAGCAAGCACCTGGCCATGTTGGGGAAGCTGACATGGCTGGACCTGCAGCTTCCCAGTGCTGAGGTGTGGCTTCAGCCAAGAGCCAGCAAGAAACCCAGGCCCTCAGTCCTACAACCGTAGGGAGCTGAGGTCTGCCAGCAAGCTGAGTGAGCGTCTACGTGGATCCTTGCCCAGACTGTGCTCAGATGAGAGCAGAGGCCTAGCTGGCACCTTGACTGCAGACTTGCAAGGCACCAAGCAGAGGTCCCTCCTGACCCACAGACAACGTGAGATGACATGTGTGTTGCTTTAGCCACTGTCAGTAACATATTTTTGCACAGCAATAGAAAACTAAAAACAGATAGTTAAAATAAGTCAGACTTAACAAGTATTAACATGTGGCTATCTATCCTTCTCCTCTTTTCCTTTATTAGAGAAGCTGTGGGTTTCCGGAACAATCATGCCTAAAATACAGGATTCCCGCACACCAGCCTGTTATCAACACCTCGCGTTGGTGTGAACCGCTTGATACAGCTGACGACAACATCGTTACGGCTGTACTATTAACTATAGTCAGTGCTTCAACTTAGGGTTCACGGTTTGTGGAGTGTAGCTCCATGGGTTGTTTTTTTAAAAATTTTATTCTCTTACCATATATGCAATCTAGCATTTCCCTTTCAAATCACACTCAGATATATATTTCATGCTTTTAATTACATCCGCAGTGCTGTGCTGACATGACCGCCATCTAGTACCCAAACTTTTCCATCCTCTCAAATAGGAACCCTGTACATGTTAAGTCTTTTCCCATTCCCTATCCCCGCCTCATTCCCTATTAACCTAGGTTCTAGATTCTGACACTAAGAATTTGCTTATTCTAATTTTTTCACATCAGTGAGCTCATACAATATTTATCCTTTGTGTCTGGCTTATTTCACTCAACATGATGTCTCCAAGGTTGATGTACGTTGTCACATGTATCAGGACTTCATTCCTTTTTATGGCCGAATAATAGTCTATTGTATGTATGTACCACATTTTATTTATCCATTCATCAGTTGATGGACACTTGGGTTGCTTCAATCTTTTGGCAGTTGTGAATAATGCCACTATGAACATCGGTGTGCAAAATATCTTTTGAATTCCTGCTTTCAGTTCTTTGGGCTATAAAAGTACTAGTGGGATTGGCTGGTCATATGGTAATTCTATATTTAGCTTTCTGAGGAATCACCAAACTTTCTTCCACATGGCTGCCTTTGGCAATGAACGAGTGTTCCTATTTCTCTGCATCCTCTCCAACACTTGCTACTTTCCATTGTTTTTTTTTTAATAGTAGTCATTCTGATTGGTATGAAATGGTATCTCGTTGTGGTATTGATTTGCATTTCCCTGATGGCTAATTATCTTTATTTCAGCAGGTCAGTAGTAAGGTCCCCCTTTTCATTTCTGATTTTTGTTATTTGTACTCTCTTATTTTCTTGGTCAGTCTAGCTAGTCTAGCTAAAGGTTTGTCAATTTTACTGATCTTTTCAAAGAGCCAACTTTTCATTTTGATGATTCTATCGTTTTTTAATTTCATTTAACTCTTCTCTAATCTTTATTTCCTTCCTTCTGCTCCCTTTTGGATTTAGTTTGCTCTTCATTTTCTAATTCTTCCAGTTTTGAAATTAGACCTCTGATTTGAAGCTTTTCTTTTTTTTATATAGTGTAAGCACTTAGAGATAAAAATTTCCCTCTCGGCACTGCCTTCCCTACATCCTGTAAGTTTTGGTATGTTGTATTTCCATTTCCATCACCTCAAGATATTTCCTAATTTTGCTTGTGTTTTCATCTTTAACCCAATAGTTGTTTAAGAGTATATTGTTTAATTTCCATATACTTGTGAATTTTCCATTTCTCCCTCTTTCAATGATTTCTAGCTCCATTCTGTTGTGATGGGGGAATATATATTGTATGGTTTCAGTATTTTAAAATTTATTTAGACTTCTTTTGTAAAATAACATGGTTTATCCTGGAGAATGATCCACGTGTACTCAGGAAGAATGTATCATTGTTTGGTGAAATATTCCGTTATGTCTTTTAGGTCTAGGTGGTTTAGAGTATTGTTCACGTCTTATATTTCCTTATTGATCTTCTGACTAGATGTTCTATCCATTATTGAAAGTGGCGTATTAAAGTCTCCTACTCTTAATGTAGCGCTGTCAGCTTCTCCCTTCAAATCTTTCAGCATTTGCTTCATATGTTTGGGCTTTGCTGTTAGGAGCACATATATTTTAATTGTTACATTTTCCTGTTGAATTTCCCCTTTATTGATATGTAATGACCATCTCTGTCCCTTGTAACTGTTTTTGACATAAAGTCTGTTTTATCTTTTATTAGTATAGCTACCCCAGCTCTCTTTTGATTACTACTTGCATGGTGTATTTTTTCCCATCCTTTCACTTTCAAGCTACTTGTATCTCTGACTTTAAGGTGAGTCTCCTGCAAGCAGTGTATAGTTGGGTCTTGCTTTTTTATCCATTCTGCCAATTTCTGCCTCTTGATTGGAGAGTTTAATCCATTTACATTTAAAGTCACTACTGATAATGCAGGACTTTCTTCTGCCATTTTGCTATTTAGCCTTTGTAAGTCTTATAACATTTTTGTCCCTCAGTTCTTCAGTTAATGCTTTCTTTTATATTTATTTGAAGTTTTGTATCAAACCAAATTGAGAGCCATCTCTTTTCTATATGGATATATTTTTCATCTGTTTTCCTTATGGTTATCATGGGGTTAAAATTTAGCATTCTAAATATATAACAATCATATTTGGTTTGATACCAGCTTAACTTCAATAATATACACATATACATTTCTCTGTCCGTCCCCCCCACACACACACCTTTTTCTTAGGTTTGTTACCACTTTTATGGACATTGTATGTCCAAAACCATAGATTTATCATGATCTTTTATGAATTTGCATTTTGGCACCTATAGGAATTAAGAAATGGATTTACATACAAAACAATACACTACAATAATGCTAGTATTTATTATTACCCAAATGGTTACCTTTACTACAGGTCTTTATTTCTTTATGCCACCTTGAACCACTGTGTAGTGTCCCTTCATTTCAGTCTGAAGAACTTCCTTTTGCATTGCATATAGGACTGTTCTAGTGATGATGAACTTCCTCTGCTTTTGTTTATCTGGGAATGTCTTAATCTCTTGTCTCATTTTTGAAAGAAATTCTCACCGGGTTAAAAATTCTTGGTTGGCAGTTATTTTGTTGTTGTTGTTGTTTTCAGCACTTTAAGTATTTCAGCACACTGCATTCTTGCCTCCATGGTTTCTGATGAGAAATTGGCACTAAATATAATTGGGCCTCCATTGTGATAATACATTTCTTTTCTCTTGTGGGTTTTAGAACATTGTCCTTGTCCTTTGCTTTTCATAGTGTGTTCAAGATAATATATGATGGGCTGTGCTTTTGTTCAGATTTATCCTGTTTGGTGTTCTCTGAGCTTCTTGGATGTTCAAAATAATCACACATTTTGCTTCTTTTGCTAAAGTTGGGAAGTTCTCTGTCATTATTTCTCTGAATATTCCTTCTGCCTCTTTCTCTCTTTCTTCTCTTTCTAGGACTCCCATAATGCATACATTGGCATGCTTGATGGTGTCCAGAGGTGACTTAGGCTATTTTTGCTTTTCATAATTATTTTTTCTTTCTGCTCCTCAACTTGACTCCTTTCAAGGGTCTTTTCTTCAAGTCCTTTCTTCTACCAGCTCTTGAAACCCTCTTGGGAATTTTTCATTTCAGTTATTGTGGTCTTCTACTCTAGTAGTTCCGTTTAGTACCTTTTACAAATTTCTATGTCTTTACCAAGTTTCTCTTATTGCTCATTCACTGATTTCTGATATCCTTTAGTTTTTTCTGTGTATTTGCCTTTCTCTCCTTGAGCATTTTTAAGATCACTCTTAAAAGGCTTTGTTTGGTTTGTCCTCAGTCTGGATGGTATCTTTATTGGAATCTTCTGGATGTTTAATCCCTTCCTGTGGATTGGCTATCATTTCCTATTTCTTTGTTTGTCAGCCCTCCTATCAGGAAGGTCTGCCCAAGGCGAATGCAGTGTGCAGGGTTTTCCCTGTCTTTTGGGGCCTGTGTCTTGTCCTGGGCTTTGCTCATTAGTTGTTTTGGAGTTCCTCTGTTTATAGGAGTTTGTTTTCCCTCTCTTTCCCTGAAGACAGACCTCCCTCTCTTGGATGTTTGGAGCTGGCAAGTCTTTGCCCTGGTTTGTCCACCTCTATAGTTTTTTTTTTACTCCTTTAGTTGTCTCAAGCTCCTTTTGCCTGGAGGGCAAATTTTGCAGGAGAGGAACGCAAGAGAGGGCTTTCCCAGGTTAGTCTTTCCCAGCCAAACAGGGCCAGGGACTCCTGATGCAGGCACAGACAGTCTCCAAAGTGCTCTGGGGAGGGCATCAGGAAGGACACCAAGAGCTTCTAACGTGGCTGTCCAAAGCTGAGCTTCTTTGGTCTGTCCAGCAAATGCAGCCCTTCAACTCACTGTCACCTGCAACCCTGAGGAAGGGTAGTGTCTTTAAGTCTCCTCTGCCACAGCCTCGTCTTGGGTGAGAGGATTTTTATTCCCTTTCTGTCACCATTGAGCTAGCCAGAAGCTGGATTCCATGGTGGCCTGCCATGAGAGTGAGGTTGAGCACTGGTAGCCACTGTTTTTTTTTTTAATGTAATTTATCAGCCTCTTCCTCCCACTCTGCCCTGGATCCTGTATTGTGTTATTCTGGCCTCTGAAATATTTATGGACAAAGTGATATGATGTATAGATTTGCTTCAAAATATTTCAGTGGGGTGGGGGAAGTTGGTAGGAGTATTTTGAAGCAAATCTCACACATCATATAATTTGTCCATAAATATTTCAGTATGTGTCTCTAAACTATAACAGCTCTTCTGTAAAATGTAATAAAATACCACTATCATACCTAAATAAGGAAAAGCAATTTTTAAATGTAATCAAATATTAAGAGTTCCAATCATCATATATTGCACCCTAATCTTTTTCTACAATTTCTTTCTACAAATCAGGATTCAAATAAGGTCCATGCATTGCTCCTGGCTGATATGTCTCTTAAGTTTACTTTAATCTGTAGGCTAGTTCCATCTTTGTTTATCTATCTCTCTGCCTCTCTCTCTCCCTCCATCACAGCATCCATCCCTGTCTGGCTTTTTTTCTTGCTATCTATTTGTTGAAGAAACCAGGTTATTTCCCATACAGCATATCCCACTTTCTGGGTTTGGCCACCTGCATCTCTGTAGTGTCATTTCAGATAGCCCTCTCTCCCCTGTATTATCTAGAACAGGGTTTCTTGACCTCGGCCTAATTGACATTTGGGGCCAGATAATTCTCGGTTTGGGAGTTATCCTGTGTGTTGTAGGGTGTTGAGCAGCATCCCTGACCTCCACACACTGGAAGCCAGCAGCACCTACACTGTTGTGACGACTGAACATATATCAGGACCTGGCTATCAACGCCCCAGGGCATGGAGGGAGATTACCCCTAGTTGAGAACCATGACCATGACCTAACAGCATATTTCTCACAATTACTTCATAGAAGAAGCAACAAAAAGAAAATTACAAGCCATCTGATTTGTGACCTGAAAATATACACTGGAAACTGGATCAGGATCCAGAAGTAGTGAATGGATTGAAATAACAGCAGGCATACAAAAGCACCAGCTAGAAGATTTTAATTTATTTTTTAACAGAATGTTACAGAAACCCTAGTTTTAATAGCAGAACAAATATCTGTATTAGAGTCATAAAATAACAAAGACTGAATCAGTAACTGAAACATAATTTTGAGAACCTTTCAGAATGCAAAATTAGTCTATAGATTAAAAGGATTCCTGAGTTTTATATCAAAGGGATTAATTTATTCATATAACGAGCATTCATTTCTTTAGCATCTACTACATTCCAGACCCTGAAATAGACATGGGAGATACAAGAATAACGAGAGATTTGGTCCCAACATCATGGTGCTCACACGCTAAGGAGGATGGACAATTACAAGGAAACAAATAAATAAGTGAATACTTGTAGATTGTAAAAAATGCCATGAGGGAAATTAATTGGGTGTAGTGCAGAGACTATTTAGACAGAGGGGAAGCTACTATTTATAGGGTGGTCAGGAAAGTTCTCTCTGAGAATGGCCTTCATGCTAAGGAAGATAGTATATCTTCCTAGCAAAGGATCCTAGTAGGTCAAAACAGGGCAGTAGCAAGCAGAGGCAGAGAACAGGGTATCTGGATGCACAACTTCCAAGGAGAGACTTTGCTTGTCCCTGTTTTTGCTTTAGTTGTCATTTCAGTAGAAAGGGAGGCAAATTGCTTAAAAGGCAAGTCAAGCAGGGAGAGGACCTCCCCTCAACTTCTGGTCGTGCCTTGCAGGAGGACTGGGAGGAGAATGTGACCTCAGGAACCAGCCTGGCTTTAGACACAGCAACAAAGAGATGAAAACATTCAGAGCAACTATTGAATTTACAGGGGATATTGCAGTTCTCAGATTAAAATAAAAAGGCATGACATATACGAAAACAGAACGAGAGTTCCTATTTCAGAATTATAGGTATTCCAGAAGGCACAGGAACAAAATAGGAGAAAAAGAAACTAATAAAACACAAATAAGAAAAATGCCCTCAGTTATGCAAATATCTGAGTCTATAGATTAAAAGGATTCCTGAGTTTTATATGAAATTATAGAGTATATGGGAAGGAGATGGATCCCACATATAGATAAATTTTAGAAATGCTTTTTCAAATTTAAAGGAAAAAAAAAATCTTCCAAGCTATTAATTATGTTGGAAGGCAAGAGAAAAACATTCTTATATATTCAATGACTTGAAAAATCTACTATCTTTAAAAAATTCTTTGAATATTCATTCTAGCAATTGGTCACAGAGAACGTTGCTCAAGAGCCTTTCTTTTTCCATCACAAATAGCACTAGTTTATCACAATGCCTTACGCATATGCTTATCACCACGATCACCCGCTCTTGTGATTAATAATGCCATTAAAAATAAGCTCTGTTTCAAAGTAGAAGTGTTTTGTTTTGTTTTCTTTGGTTTCCATGAGCACTTTGTTCTTTATCTCTATGGATTACATTTATGACCAGAATGTTTTGTGAATCCAAAATCAGTTTTCCAATTAGTCACATAATATCCCATCAATATTATAAAAACACCCCACATAGGAGAATTTCTATATAAAAAGAATGGAGATAATCATGGAAACAAAATAAAGCATTAAGTTAAGATAAAGAAACAAAACTAACTTTATAATGTTTAAGAGAAACACTCTTAAATCTAAGTGTTATAGAAAAACTGAAAAATACAAAGGTAAGTAAAGTAAGAACATGCAGATGCAAACAAAAAAGAAAGCAGGCATGGGTGCTGGTTTCCACAAGGTTAAGTGAATCAAACAGGGCAAAGAGTGACATGTGTAATAATAAAAGACAAAGCTTTTGAAGATTTAACAGAAACAAACCTAAAGATCCTACAAACAGAACTATTAGAAATTCATGGAGAATTTATTTTAAAAATTCACTGTTGTGGAATTTTAAATATCAATGCTACAATTTATTCCGTTCACACAAAATAGTAACTACAATAACAATAAATCTGCTTTGGTCTGTCGTTACACTACCTGCCCCCCATTTCTGTTCATTTGTCAATCTTGAGGGATTTGGGATGATGTCCTGTTTCACTGCTTTAGGCTGAGAGAGGACTTAGACAATGGGCAGATGGAAGGAATTGTTTTGCTTGCAGCTGAAGATACTCCTTGTTTTAGGAATGGGGTTGTCCATCATCATCATTTTGTTGGTTGTCTAGGGCAAGCCCGAAAACTGGAGAGTAAGAGCTGGCCGCAACTCTGCTGGGTTCAGGGCTCCACAAGCATATGAACAAACCGAAGCTTTAAGTTGCTAAGAAATATATTTAACAGGTAAATTGGAAATTACAGGTTCATATAAAAGGAGTAGAAGAATCGTGATTAGGGGAATTATAAACGAATAATCTATGTCATATTGGGGAAACAGATTATCATATATTCCCAAATACGGCCCTTCAAGGGGGTGTTGATATCATGAGGCCGTGTCGAGATGTCCCTGGAGCCCTCGGGAACACTTTTGTTTGAGGTATTGTTTACTGTGGCACTTTGTGAAGTCTGCCTGAGACCTGCATAAGTGTAACCTCTGGAATCACCTCCCTACTCACTTTGGAAGCTCTTAGCCATAAAAACTCTGTTTTATTTAATATTTCCCCTTTTAGGTCAAGGTCTTTTTCCACATGCATTGCTGCTTAACGCTTGCATAATCCCTTGGTGCCAGGGAGACTTCATCCCTGGGAGTCTGTTTATTTGCAGAGTTTGGCTTAGAAAGAGGCCACATTTGAGTAACAAGAAGGATTTCAGGGGGCAACTCTTGGGCATTAGTTATAACTAGGCTTACTTGCGTTATTACAGGAATAAGGTTCATGACTGCAAGCATTAAGATCAAGGCCTTGGCTTATTGGCTGGTTTTCTTTTATTAGTCAAGGGTTATATGTTCCATATTTTTTTGCCATCTTATTTGAGAAAGTAGCAGGACATCCCCAGGATAGAAATGTATCTGTTAGCTACTACATGGGCCCTATCTGTCCTGAAAACATACCTATGACAACAAGGACACGTTTATATCCCATAGTAGAATGCTTTAGGTGCATTTTCCCCATATACCACCCCACTACCAACACCCTGTACTAGTGATGGAACCTTGTTATAGATCCTGAAAGAACTTTCTTATATTTGTATTATTAACCGCAATCCTTGGCCACCACAGAGTTCATTGAGTTATACAGTCCCCCACTCTATCCTCTAATTTTCCTTCTAGCAACATGTATGACCAAAACTTCCCTTTACAACCATGTTCACACACACCTCAGTGCTATGAACTATACCCACATCGCTGGACCACCATTAACCCTGCCCATCTTCAAACCATTACAGTCAACCTGATTATAGATTCTGCACAGATTAAACATCGGCTCACAATTCTCTACTCTCATTTTATCTCCTGGTACTTCCAGTCTCTACCTCATGAGTCTGCTCACTATACTTAGTTCATATCATGAAGCCATGCAAGAGTTGTCCTTTTGTGTCTGGCTTATCTCACTCAATATAAGGTCCTTGAGGTTCATCCATGTCGTCACATGCTTCAGAACATCATACCTTCTTATAGCTGAATAACACTCTATCGTATGTATATACCACATTGTGTTTATCCATTCGTCTGTTGATGGACACTTGGATTACTTTCATCTTTTGTCAATTGTGAATAATGCCACTATGAGCAATGATGTGCACATATCTGTTCGTGCCCCTGTTTTCAAATCTTCTAGTAGCGGAATTGCTGGATCATAGGTAATTATATACTAAGCTTCCTGAGGAACTCCTAAACTGTCCTCCACAGTGGCTGCACCATTTTTTAATAATGTGTTTTTTAATAGTGGCCATTCTAGTAAGTGTGAAATGATATCTCATTTGTAGGTTTGCCTTGTATTTCCCTAATGGCTAGTGATGTTGAGCATCTTTTCATGTGCTTTTTAGCCATTTGTATTTGCTTTTTGGAAAAGTGTTTGCTCATTTTTTAATTGAGTTGTTTGTCTTTTTATGGTTGAGTTGTAGGATTTCTTTATATATGCTGGATATTAGACCCTTATTGGATATGTGGTTTCCAAATATTTTCTCCCTTTGAGTAGGGTAACTTTTCACTTTCTTGACAAACTCTTTTGAAGCACAAAAGGTTTTAATTTTGCAACCAATTTGTATCTCGGGTCTAAGGCAAGCTTCTCATAGACATCATATAGCCAGATCAATTCTGCCAATCGGTGTCTCTTAATTGCGGAATTTAATCCATTAACATTCAGTATTATTACTGTAAAGGCAGTACTTACTTCAACCATTTTATCTTTAGGCTTATATATGTCATATTTTATTTTTGTTTTTCTTTTTATCATTTTAGTCAACTTTACTAATAATCTTCATTTCTATAATCTCCTCTAAACCTCTTTCTCCTGTCTTTTCCTTTCAACCTGCAGAACTCCCTTTAGTACTTCTTGAAGGGCAGATCTCATGTTGATGATTTCTCTCCATTTCTGTTTATCTGTGAATATTTTAATCTCGCCCTCATTTTTGAAAGATAATTTTGCTTTATACAGAATTCTTGCCTGGCAGCTCTTTTCTTTCAGCACCTTAACTATTCCATACCACTCCCTGCTTGTCTCCATGGTTTCAGATGAGAAATCAACACTTAATCTTATTGAGCAGTCCTATATGTGATGGATCTCTTTTCTCTTGCTGCTTTCAGGATTCTCTCTTTATCTTTGGCATTTAACAGTGTGATTATTATGTGTCTTGGAGTATCTGTTAGGATTTATTCTGTTTTGAGTATGTTGCACTTTTTGGACTTGTAGAACCACGTCCATAATAAGAGTTGGAAATTTTCAGCCATTATTTCCTCAAACACTCCTTCAGCCTCTTTTCTCTTTTTTTCTCCTTCTGGAACACACGTAATATATATGTTTGTGCATTTTGTGCTGTCATTCAATTCCCTGAAACCCTGCTCAATTTTTTCCATTTTTTTCTCTCTCTGTTCTTCTAGCTGTGTGATTTCTTATATGCTATCTTCCAATTCACTAATTATTTCCTCTTCATGTTCATATCTGCAGCAGTGTGATTCTAGTATATTTTTAATTTCTTCTATTGTGCCTTTCATTACCATAAGATCTGTTTTTTCTTTAATGTTTGGTTACAGTTTCTTCTATATGCTCACTCGGTGTCCTGTTGATATCCTTTATTTCTTCCTTTATCCCCTTGAATTTATTAAGGAGATTTATGTGGATATCTTTGATTAATTGTTCCAAATTCTGCATCTCTTCTGGCTTTTTAGTTTGCTGCCTTGACTGGGCCATATTTTTCTGTTTCTTAGTATCGCTTGTAATTTTTTTCTGACGTCTAGGTGTCTGTTTATCTTGATGGGTTTACTCTTTTGGTCAGTGTTTCTCTCTTGCCTATGGTTTTATATTTTTTTGGCTTTGTGTTAAGGCTCTTCTTTGACATTTGCTTCACTTTATTCTAAACCACTAGAATTGCCTGTGTTTAACTGAGAAAAGAAAATCTAAAAGAATAGAAATAAAAGGAAAGAAAGGAAGAGGAGAAAAGAAAACAACAACAACTAGGCCTCCTCCTCAGCTCACCGGCACCCAGCTAGGCCCCCCTGCTGGCTCTGGCCGCCCCCCGCCCCACCACTTCCCCTGAGCCTGGCAAGTCTGCCTATCTTCCAACCACTTCTGGAGAATGAGGGCTACATGTTGCCCCCTGCTCCATCATCTTGGATCTCTCCCTTCTTGTGGAATTTTTAATACGGCTTTTTTTACAAATAGAACAGATCTAGCAAAATATATAATATGATCAACAAAATTATATAAATATAATACATATTTTATTATACCTTTTTATTCATTGAACAATCTGGTACTTGGCCACAAAGATATTTTTTTTAAATAGAGATTTTACAGGTCACATTATCTGGTCAAAATGCCATGAAATGGAAATAAATTTTAAAATCATCAATTTTTTTTTTTTGCTATTTGGAGGCTAAGAAAACATGCTTCTAAATAATATCTGGATCAAACAATACATCAAAACTGACATTATAAACTATCTCAAAGCAATAAAAAGTGAAGCCCACATGATAAAGTTAAAAGTTTATGCAGAAGAAAATGTACAGCATTAGCTATCTTCAAGAGACAGTAGCAATGATGGTACTTAGTACTCTTTTTAAGAAATTAGAAAAGAATATCATATAAAGAAGAGGAACTTAATAAAATTAAAAGGTGAAATTAATGGAAAAGAAAACAAAAATTGAAGAAAGCACAAAAAAATCTAAAGCAGCATCTTTAAAAGCTTAAATGAAAATATATAAAATCCTTAAGAGACCAATTAAGACAAGAAATACAATAATACCATTGAATAGGAAAGAATACATAAATTAAATGAGAATATTGAATTTACAGCTAATATTATATTTAATCCTATGACCACAAGTTTGTAAATGCAGAGGAAATGAATGTTTTTTTAGTGAACCATAAATTACCAAAATTAAACTATGTATGGTCTTTATCAGAGTAAGTAAGTAGTTTAAGAGATAAAGTCAGAGATCCTAGTGTGTTGAGAAATGGAAGTTTATTTCTCATGTCAAGCCCAAACAGGGGCAATTGACTCCACCATGTGATCTTTTAGGGACACAGGCCCTGTGCCTTGGGGACCTGCCACTCCCCAAGCCTCGGGACTTCTCTGCTGACTGTCTGCATTGGGTAGGAAGGCAGTGGAAGAAAGAGAAAGCAGAGGATCGTGCAGGGGGTTTTGTCAAGGGCCAGCCCCAGGACTTTTGTCCACATTTCCTAGACCAGACTCAGGCTTAGGCCTCCCTACCTGCAAGGGAAGCTGCAAAACAGTCTGTGCCAGGGAAAGAAAGCAGGAGTCTTCACAGCAGGCTTGCCACAAGGAGAGTGATTCGTTTCACTTCGAGCTCCTTATCGTTAAAGAACAGACAGGTCCAGTGGCGTGCTGCAGCCATTTGTCTGTATCTCCTCCCGGCTCTGCATCCATTGACATTGCATCGGTAGCATAGAATTGGCCAGGATGGGGGTGTTTACAGCACGGAAATTGACATTCTTTACACACCAGGGCAATTTTCCACTGCAGAGCTGGTTGTTTCTAAACACTTATCAATATGCTACTACATAAGTCAAATACTGTTTACATTATTCCAAGTCAAAGAAAAAGATAAGTCTAATTCACTATAGAAAACCAGCAAAATTGACAAAGAGAGAGGATCTTCTTTTTTAAAGAAAGAAGCTATAGACCAACCTGTAAGTACAATAGAGTCAACATTTCTAAAAGGAACACTAGCAGGTCAAACGTTCTCTCATCATGTCCCCATGCAAGTCCTGCCCACAGCTCCTTCCTAGGGAAGTGGGAGCTCCAATTCCCAGGATGCAGAGCAAAGGGGAGCCTGCAAGCGTCATCCAGGTGAGACAGAACCGGCGGCCAAACCACTGGTTTCGGCGTGGGCAAGAGAGGGCAGGACCATGGCTTGAACGGAGCCTTCAGGCCAGGGGGTTGCCAGGGACTGTCCCTGCGGCCCTGGCACACACCAGCCTGAGCTTTCCTCAGAGGCTCCCTCCCACCAGGGCGGGGTTTGCCTTGGCTACCTGGAAAGTCTTTAACAGCTCTGGGACGTTTCAGACGATAGGAGTGAGTCCCCAAGATGACCCTCCAAACCTTCCCTCATCTCCAGCCACTCGCAGGGGCGGACTCGGGCCTTGGCAGGTCCGGGACCTCGTAATTGCTGGGGCACAGCCAGGCATGTAGGTTCCTCTCCATCAGTAGGTGGGGGGCCACACATTCCCCACTCTGATACTGAATACTGTTCTTCAAGTGCTTGGCAGAAAACAGGGCAGGAAAGGGGAAAAGGTTTTAAAAAGGAGACAAAAGGCATCATTATTTGCATTTGATGTGACTGTACGATGCCAACTGTAAAGATAACTTTTAAAAACACTAAAGCTTAGGTACCAGAACACTGCAGGTGAGTGGAAGTTTTTAAAATTTAAAAAGGCAGTAGAAAGGGAGACATGAGGGAAATGAACTGAGAGAAGCACCAGGACTGGGTGGGCTCATGGACGCCAAGTTACGGGAAGCTTTTAAAGGAAGGTGGCAGAGGCTACAGGCTTGGCAGAGGCGGCAGCAGATCACGAGGGTAAAGACTCCTGCTGTTGCCTCCTAGCTGGGCAGAAAACCCCAGGACAGAGGGAGCTGAGACCTGTCTTCAGCCCTCTGGGGCTCAGCCCCCCACGCCACTGGCCATGTCAATGTTGGGTACCGGCACCCCACCGCGCTCCTCTCTGGAAACCAGGAACTGAGTATTTCACATTTGCGGAACATGGCTGGGAACGGCCTCACGGTGCCAGGCGCGCGTGCCAGTGGTGGAGAAGACGTGTGCCAAAGGCCCCAGGCTTCTGGCACTGCAGGCTGGCTCTTCCCACTGAGAAGAGATAATCTGACACGCGCCAACTCGCTGCGTGCTCGTTTCGCAGCCTGAGCCGGTCACGCACACCTCGGGACATCTCCCCGCCCGAGCAGTTCTGTCTCCTCCCTGGTGTGGCTGAGAGCACACCCCCCGTACCACTGTTCACCTACACGGAAGAAATGGCTCCCTTTTAGCTGCCTGTCCTGGTGATCTGAGAATACAGCTCCCGCAGAATTGAGAACGACGCTTTCGTGACAGTCTCAGATTGACCTGGCGGTCCAGAGGAGAGAAGCAGCACTGAAGTTTGCCTAGAAGATTCATCTCATTGTAGGGCGCTTTCTTCCTTGGGCTTATAAAGGCACATCTTGCCGATTCGAGTTATAAGATACATCTGCATTGACAAATGCCCTTTTTTGAGACCCCCAAAACATTGCCTTGGATATGAGGTTTCAAAGGGTTTGATCAAGTTATTTTTCCTCAACTATGTGATTTTAAGTTCTCTTTCAATGCAGACCTACGGGAATGGTACAACGTCAAATCCGGTTTTGAACAAGTCATAAAATATAGGCCAACTCCGTTTATCGAAACATCACTTTAGGATATTCTAAGCACTAACCCACGTGATTGATGACAGTCCCATCGCACACACACATTATAGTCTAAGCTAGCCTTTTAGGTGACAACTCTAGGTTTCGATACAGGGAATTAAATTGATAGGTTCCTTTTTGGGGATCTACACTGAAAATACACATTAGTTGTAAAATGAAGTGTTTGACCATAATCTGAAAGGATGGACATGGGGAGGAGTTCTACATAGTAACGAGAAATCATCTCTTTAAAGATGTTTTTATTTAAGTTTGGTGTTAAATATATAAATAACATGTTTCAAGATGTGAAACATTCATGTGATTCAAAAGTCAAAACTTTATATTTTAACAAAGTTATATTCAGAGAAACTGTCCCTTTCTCTATTCTCCCACCCTTTTCCCACTCTGTAGGTCAAAACTATCTTACTTAATGATGTGTTATTGGTCCTTTCTTTCTCTTTTGCAAAAAATAAGCATATATGTCTATGAATATATATAAGCATGTCTTTCTCTCTTTCTTACATCACCTGTAGCATACTGTACCTACCCGTCATCACCCTGAGTTCTTTCACTTACCAGAAAATCCTGAATGATTTTCCATATCAGTTCATGGTACTGTGTGGCTGTCCCATTGCTCAGTTAGCCAGTTTCCTACACAGGGCACTCAGGTGGTTTCCCATGTTTTGCTATTGGAAATATTCCTTTTACAGGCATTATTTTGTATTTTTCCAAGTGTTTCATGAAGGTAAATTCCTAAAAGTTGGGTACTAGGTCAAAAAGTAAATGCATAGTTAGTTTTGCTAGATATTGTAAAATTCAAACCCATGCCTAGGAAATATGCTTGTGAAACAAATGAACAGACAAACAGAAAACCAAAAAGAAAAGTAAATCTCATCAAGTCCACAGTTTACTGGAAATATAAAGAACAGAAATACATTTAAATGAAAACACAAGGATGCAATTAGGAAAATCCAAAATGTAGGAAACTCTATTGAACAAATAACCTGATTTGTCTAACAAATAACTTGCAAGAGAAACAATGTGGGTGCTGAGAGGGAATTTATTGATTATAAAAGACTTAGGAGACGTGCCAAGTAATGCAATATATAGACCTTATTTGAATCCCAAGTCAAACAAACTGACTGAAAAGATACACTCACATATATATAATTAATATAAGCTATAATTCTGTGTTGATACATAGCATGACTATTACATATATTTATGTATTATATAAATACATAATTGAGGAGACTTGAATTCTGACTGCATACTGATGATATTAAGGAATTATTAATTGTCTTAAGTGTGACAGTGTTTTTAGTTATACATTTTAAGGGGTCCTTGCTCCTAGAGCTACAAACTGAAATATTTGTGGATGAAATGATACATTTGTACTTCGCTTCAAAATAACATCAGGGTGTTGTGAGCAGATGAAAACACTTGACAGCCCTCGCTGTACTTATGTCCACACACCTGCAGCTCTGCCTCTGTACTTCCTTCTCTTATCTGCCTTCAAATTCCTGCTTATCCTTGAAGATCCAGCTCAAACGATGGTCTCCGTGGTCTTCCCGGATCCCACCGTTTCTGCACCACCCCACCAGCTTCTGCAAAGCTCTGCCTCTAACGGTCTCACCTTGCCTGCACCTCGATAGAGCCAGACGTGCCTGGGCGCTGGTGCCTGCCCTCGGGCACCCCAAAGCCAGAGCAGGAAAGCCCACCTGGTAAGTGAATGACTGAGAGTCAGGTCCTGTGCTTGGCATCCAGTAACTCACTGGCCCTGCAGTGAAGAGTCACTTTTTAGTTATGGCTCCTAAAGTCCTCTTCCTTACACTTCCTATCCAGTCAGTCATCCAGGCCTGTGAATTCTACCTCCTGAAAACCTCTTAGACAATAGCTTCTCTCCTCTCGACTGCTTCTGTCACCTCTCAACTGGATGACTAAATCATATTCCCAGATGCCCCCTCCTCGCTCTATTCTCCCCTACTCTACCAAAGTAACCTTCCTCTAAAATGAGGTTGGTCATATTGCTTCTCTGTCCATCCCATTGTCCTGAGGATAAAGCCCAGACTCGGCAGCCTGGCTTGGAAGTCCCTCCACAGCCACATTGAATTGTCATGACCTCAGTTGTCCTGTGAGCCCCATTTCCGGGCTTTGACTATGCTCCTTTCTTTCGCTTGGAGCTCCTGCTCACTGCCCCAGCTCTGCCTTTGGCCTGCGAACTCCTATGTAAGCCTCGGGTCCCAACCAAGGTGCAAGTCTCTCCAGCTTACCTCACCTGACACCCTTGATTTCCCAAACCATTGTAAGTGGTTAAATGTATTTTAATAAGTTAAATACAGACTTCCTTCACATTATGACTGTTCAGTTAATGACTTTTCAGCTTAACAGCTCTTGAAAAGTTATAACATTTTTTTACTATAGTTCTTAATCAAAACTTAAAACTCTTGTCCATCAAAGGACATTATCAAAGTGAAAAGGCAACCTGCATAATGGGAGGAAAGAGTTGCAAATCATATAACTGATAAGGGTCTAGTATCCTGATTATGTAAGTAACTCTTTTTTTATATAAGAGGTTCTGGAGATTGAACCCAGGACCTTGTACATGGGAAGCAGGCGCTCAACCACTGAGCTATATCTACTCCCCAGTGAGAGTTAGGTTTTTTGTTTGTTTTGTTTTTAGGAGGCACTGGGGATCGAACCCAGAACTTTATACATGGGAAGCAGGTGCTCAACCACTTCAGCTACATCTACTCCTCTGTAAGTAACTCTTAAATATCAAAAAGAAAAAGACAAGCAACCAATTAAAAAATGGGCAAAAATCTTGAATAGACATTTCTCTAAAGAAGATAGACATATGGGCAAATATCCCATGAAAAGACGCCCAACTCCATTAGTCGTTAGGGAAATGCATATCAAAACCACAGCGAGACACTTTCCACTGGTCAAAATGGCTATAATAATAATAATTAAAAAAAAAAACACAGACAGTAACAAATGTTGGCAAGGATGAGACGACATTGGAAGCCTTTATATTGCTGATGGGAATGTGAAATGGCTCAGCTGCTATGGAAAATGGTTTGACAGTTCCTCAGAAAGTTAAACATTGAGTTATTGTATGAGTCAGCAATAGGTATCTACCCCCAAAGAACTGAAAAACAGGCACTCAAACAAAGACATGTACCGATATGTTCACAGCAGCATTATTCCCAATAGCCAAAAAAGGGAAATAACCCAAATGTCCATTAATAGATGAATGGATAAACAAATTTTGATATATATGTATGAATATTATGTACCATAAAAAGAAACAAAGTACTGATACATACTACAATGTTGATAAATCTCAAAAATATTTTGCTAAGTTGAAGAAACCAGATACAAAATCCACATATTGTATGATTCCATTTCTGTGCATTATCCAAAGTAGGTAAATCCCCAGAGACAGAAATCAGACTGGTGGTTGCCCGGGACTGCAGAGCGGGGGGGCACAGGGAGCGACTGCTTTGTGGGTGTGCGGTTGCCTTCTCGGTGTCGGAAATCTTCTGTAACTAGAGGTGGTAGTTGCACAACACTGTGAATATACTAAATGCCACCGAAATTTTCACTTTAAAATGATTCATTTTATGTTACGTGAATTTTATCTAAATAAAAAAAAATGAACAAGAAGGACAGGTAGCATATTTTAGGACTCTTTGGTCTGTTGTGTGCAAGAGCGATTTCCATTTGTTTTGAAGAACTCTAATGTTTTGCCTTTATTTTTCCCTAAATGTGATTTTTTGTGCTTTAATTTTATTAAGTATGGTTTGAGTACAAGAACTGTAAGTGGCCAAAAGTTGAAAAATTGATGAAAAAAACTGGTAAAAAAAGATTTAAAAGTAGAAAAGCGTTAAGTATTTAATGAAATACAGGCATGATAGAAGGTCAGCTGTCTGAAGCCATCTTCCAGGGAATGGCTGTACATGGGTCTTCCTTTCCAGTCCCAGACACACTGAGTCTTCTCTTCCACTTTGGCAAGGACAATAAATCTTTATAACATTGTATTTTACATACAAACTTTATTTGTTATCTTTCAAACTTTTGTTCATTATTTATATAAACTTGTTTAAATTGATCAATTAACATATTTTTCAATCTATGAATATTGTTCATGTGTTTGGGTTGAGGTGAAACAAATCATAATTTTTCCTTTAAAATAAATGGAAATTGTTTCTTTACTTAACAACTTTGGCCTTAATGCCAAGGTTCTTGGGAATAAATTAGTCACTATGTGAAAGCTAGGTGTACTAATTTATCTCTCCCACTAGACTATAAACTGCACGCTTGACTCATAGTTGGCAACCAGTAAGATTTCTTGAATACAATAAAATGAAGTAAGATTAGTTAAAACTCTTTGGCAAGGACTAAGTCACTTTGGAAATGAATGGAGACTCTAAGGGCAAAGGGAACTGTGCATAGGTACTGAACTCTAGTTTGTAAAGTTGTTCCCCATGGGAGCGTGGGCTAACTATTCTGAAACCACTATACATGTTTCCTGGAATTGAACAATTAAATCCATAGATGGCAGATGGTGGAAGCCAGGCTTCAACAACCATGTAACCAGTACTGGCTCGCTTTTACTTCTCTAGGAGACACCGTGTAAGTGGTGGATCAACCCAATCTTACAGGAAATAGATGGCACGACCAAACGGGACTTAAGCAGACTTTAGCAAAGGGACTGTTTACAGGGGTGTCACCAGGGCTAAGGAAAAGGAATAGCAGAAGGAGAGTCACCAAGAGGCCATCAGCAGCTGGGGGCACTTAGGCCTGAGGGGACAAGAACCAGGTAGAGCTGTGGCTATAGCCGAGCCTAAGAGAGAGCCTCCAGCTGGAATGGTGTCCTGTAGAGGAATACAGTCACTGTCAACTCCCAGCAGGAAGGGGGTGGCTAGAGAGAAAATACTCCAGACCCCAGTGGCTCCCACTGATCAAACCCAAGGGAAAGGCAGAGAGAAAGGAGGGATGCCAGCTGATGGATTCCAGATAGGTCAATCTCCTGGGTACAGAGATACGTGGAACAGCATGGCACCCAGACCTGGTGGGGCAAATGGAGAGTATCAAGCACACTGAATGACTAAACGAAAAAGGTTAGCTGAACACACCACAGACCGATCTCATCATTTCATCATTTTACCCTACCTGGTGCTACTTGTTTCTAACTGCCTACATGAAACAAGGCTTGGACAGAAGCGTTTTCATGTTGAATGGTCATAGTTTAATAGCAGTAGTGCCTAAATGGTTAAATATATGTTTGTGTAATAAGGTGTATTAAAGGAACCTCTATCCACCCCAAATTGCCACTGACAGACTTTAAATATCATCCTTCATTTTAATCCTATGAGGCTTTAATAAAAAGATAAATACTTTTCATGACCTTGACAAACAAAACTCAATCTGAGTCTTATAAAAAGCTTCAAAACCTGTTTGAATTTTTTATTTGCCATAAATTTCTGGCAAAACTTTCGTTTATTTTTCCCCTTTTCTTTGTCCAAGGATGTGGTGGAGGGGGGGGGGCAGTTAAACTATTTAAACTGATCCTTTTGGGGTAAAGACTGGAAACTTTGATAAGATTTCTAATATATCCAAATTGCCTCACATGCCTAAGCCTGGTCTCAAAAGAGTTGAAGTTAAATTTTTCACAACATTTAAACTGAATCACCACTTATTTTTACCCAAAGTTGTTTTTATTTTAGTCAACTGCCCTTTAAACACTAAACTCTAAGGAGAGTTTGAATTTCAAAAGCAACAGTTGCTCTGTCTATAGCATGCAAGACTTCTAGTTCCCTTCTTGCAGTTTTGCTAGCTTTTCATTTTACTCCTAGCCATCCTGGAAAAGGGAAATATATCTCTTATCTGTGTAAGGCAATTCCCACCTCTTGTCACCTATAGTATATCACTGACTAATAAAGACCCATCTCCCCGCATTTTTATGTTCCTGCTTGTTTCGTATTTTCTAGCCATCCCAATAGACAAGGATCACCGCAGTCAAGCAAATGCGCATAGCATCTTCCTTATAAGGAATATTTTCCCCTAAGAGCAGAATTTTGCTGGTGCCTGTTCTTATAAACCAAAGAACTTAAAGGCATTTGGTGTCCAAATGTTCACTGGCTCCGTCTTTATTGAATTGGACTGTCAAATAGGTGTCAAGCCAGCCTACCTGTGTGAAGCCCATTGAAGTAACTGCCAGCCTGTATCAGCCTCTTCAGAGATTTGAAAGAGAAAAAAGGAATCCACAACTTTATTCAAAATTTTGTAGAAAATGTAAGTTATTTAAGAATATTTATAAGACAGTGTGGTACAGTGAGAGGAACACTGACCTGGGATCCAGGTGATCTCAACTCTATAATTGCATATTTTTCTCCTTTCTTCTCTTAACCTACTTTTAAAAAAGCAATGGCATAAAACAATATGTGTATAATTGTATCGTTGGGGCTATAACTTAGAAATGTAATATATTTGACAATAATAGCACAAAGGACGGGGTAGGGGCAAAGCTCTACCGGAGTAAGGTGATGACATCAGAAGGAAACATGAACTCATGGAAACAAATGGAGAGAGCCAGGAATGTAATTAATAGGGTTAATGTAACAAACTCTATAAACATGCACATGAACTCTTTCCTGCTCTCAGCTTCTTTAAAAGACATAATATAAAGTAATAATTATAATAATGTTGCATTGGATTGGCAACTTAAATAGATATAATTAGTGTAGCACTAATAGCACAAAAATAGGAAAAGAGAATAGAAGTATATAATAATAATATTTATATATCCGTTGGAATTAAGGTACTATAAATTTTAAGTAGATTCTGATAATAATAGGTATATGGTAAGCCCTAGAATGACCATTAAGAAAATAACTCAAAAAACCCAATGATAAAAAGATTAAAAAGGAATGTAAATATTATACTAGAAAATATTCAATTAATGCAAAAGAAATCAGTAAAGGAGGAACAAAGGAACAAAATCGTCATGAGATATACAGAAACAAAGAGCAAAATAGCAGGCATAAATCAAGTATATCAATATTAACATTAAATATAAAGGAATTAATCTAATCAAAAGGCAGAGATTATCAGATGGGATTTTTTAAAAAGATGAAAATATATGCTGTCCTAAAGATAATTTTTTAGATTCAAGTAGAAAAATAGGTAGAAAGTAAAAGGAAAAAAAAAAGATATTCCATCTAAACAGCGACCATAAGAAAGCTGGAGTGACTGTACTAATACCAGACAAAACAGACTTTAAGACAAAAAGTGTTATCACAGAGAGAGAGGACATTTTATAGTAATAAAATGGTCAATCTCAGGAAGATAAAACAGTAATAAACATACACAAAGCAACAACAGAGCCCCAAAATACATGAAGTAAAAACCGACAGAATTTAGGGGAGAAACAGACAATTCAAGAACCATAGTTAAAGACTTCAATACCCTATTTCAGTAATGGATAGAACAGTGAGGCAGAAGGTTAGCGAGGAGGTAGAAGACTTGAGCAACGCTGAATACCACCTACATGTAGCAAATAACAGTGGCAGAGTATGCGTTCTCACAAGCCCATGTGACATTCTTCAGCAAAAAACATAGGCAATAAATCCACCCTCAATAAATATAAAAGGCTTGAAGTCATACAAAGTATGTTCTTCTGCACACGTGGAATAAAATTTAGAACGATGGAACAAAAAGAAATTTAGGAAATTCAGAAATATGTTGAAATTTTAAAAATACAATCCTAAGTAATGGGTCAAAGAAGAAATCACAATGGAAATGGGAAAATATACTTTGAAATGAATGAAAATGAAGACTCAGAGTAGCAAAGCTTATGGGATGCAGCCAAAGTAGTGCTTATGGGGAATTTTTAAAATTATTCTTTTTATTCTGAGACAATTATAGATGTGTATGCAGCTAAAAGAAATATACAGGAAAAACCTATAGAACCTTTATCCAGTTTCCCCCTTGGTAACATCTTCAAAACTATAGTAAATCTTGTAACTAGGATACAGAACATTTCTGTCACCAGCCTGACCCACTTCTTCCACATTCACCTTGGGCTGAGCACCACTAATCGGTTCTCTATTTCTATAATTTTGTCACTTAAAAATGTTATATAAATGGGATCATAGGTACATAATCCTTTGGAAGTGCTTTTCTCACTCGACATAGTTCTCTGGAGATTCATCTTGGTTGTTGCATGCAACAATAGTTCATTGCTTTTTAATGCTGAGTTGTATTCCATAGTTTAGATTAACCTCGCTTTGTTTAATCATTCACCCACTGACGGACATCTGGATTGTTTCTAGTTTGGGACTATTACAAATAAAGTCACAAGTAAATGTTCATGTATAGAATTTCTGTGACCTTAAATCTTCTTTTCTCTGGGATAAATGTCCAAGAGTGCAACTGTTGGGCTACATGGTAAGTGCATATGCAGCTTTAAAAGGAACTATCAAATGATTTTCTAGAGTGGATGTACCATTTAAATCCCCACCAGCAGTACATAAGCGATCCAGTTTCTCTGCATTTTCACTAACACTTGGAGTCGTCACAGTTTTCTATTTCAGACATTCCTATAGATGTATTATGGTATCTTATTGTGGTTTTAATTTGCATTTCTCCAGTGGCTAGTAGTGTTTTAGATTCCTAGGCTGCTCAAGAAAATAACATGAAATGGGGTGGCTTAAACAATGGGAATTTATTTGCTCATGATTTTGGGCCCGGGAAAATGTCTAAATCAAAGCATCATCAAAGTGATGCTTTCTCCCCAAAAACTGTGGCATTCTGGGGCTGGCTGCTGGCAACCCTTGGTTCCTCTGTCACATGGCAAGGCACGTGGCAGCATCTCCTGGTCTCTTCCTTCTCTTCTGGGTTCTGTTTCAACTTCTTGCTTCCTGTGGCTTTTCTCTGTCTGTGTCTGGATTTTATTCTCTTATAAAGGACACTACTAATAGGATTAGGACCTTTCCTGATTGAGGGGTCTCACCAGAAGGTCTTACACACAGCTTCAAACCACCACAGGTGTTGAACATCTTTTTATCTGTGCATTTGCCATATGTATATTCTTTAATGATAGTCTCTTCATGTGTTTTTCCCATGTTATAAGTGGTTTTTTGCTGTTTTTACTGTTAAGAGAGTAAGGGAGTTCTTATGTATTCCAAATACTAATCCCTTGTCAGCTACATAGTCCCCACTCTGTAGTTTGTCTTTTCATCCTCTCAATAGAGTTTATCACAGAATAGAATTACTTTTTCACCTTTGTCAGAATCAGTTGGGCATCTTTGTGTGGGTCTCTTTCTGTGTTCTCTCTTCTGTTCCATTGACCTATGTGTCTAGCCTTCACCAATACCACACATTCTTGATTATTGTAGCTATAGAAGTATTGAAATCAGGTTGACTCCACCTTCCACTTCATGCTCCTTTTTCAAAATTATTTTACCTATTCATATTCACAAATGAGGACAAATTGAATCAGGGTGGGTCTTAACCCATATGGCTGAAGTCCTCATAAGAAAAGGAAAGTGGACAGAGTTAGTAGAAGCCAGAAATCAGGGGAAGCCACAGGAGAACATCAAGGAGAGAAAGATTGCCATGAGATGGAGGTTTGCCAGAATGCGGCTGACTGTGAGAGAAAGCAAGCCCTGCCAATACCGTGATGCTGTCTAAAATGGTGAGACAATAAGTTCCTGCTGTTTAAGCCAGCCCACTGTGTGGTATTTGTCATAGCATCATGGCAAACTAAGACAGGTGGGTATATTAAATATGGGAAAAAGAGCAGGAAGCTTCATTTTAGCCTCCTTTGGTCTTACCTACCTTCTACAATCCAGCACCAAGGTACTGTTGTAATTCCTAACAGGCTCCTGTGCTTATTTCTAGATGAGTCTGAAATCCAGAGAGGAAAAGGGATAAATGCTCAGGCTCCCTCAGTATTTGCAATAAGTTATTTCTTATTAAATGTTGAGTAGATCTACAAAATAATAGGAAGAAAGAGATAATTTCTTAGCTCCTGGAGGAAAATAAATATGGAACAAAAAAATGTCAAGTGTTCTGACAAAGGTGGAAAAATATCAAAGAAATACTGAGAAAGCATAGAAAACAGAAGACATAAAACCAGATGTCAAGAGTAAGGCCTAACAGGTTGGTTATTAAAACAAGTGTTTTGGGGTTAAATCACAAAAATATCACAAAATAGATGTCTCGCAGGCTAAGTAAATGCAAGCAGTATTATTAGTATTATTGGATCTGTAGTGACAAGTTTAACTGTTTATCAGTGAGAGAATTTATACTTGGAATCACAGGAAAGTATGAAAACAAATTCCAACTATGTAAACTATTTTATTGACCCCTCTAATACAATTGCAAATCAGAAATTCAAAAGGACCAATCAACAAATGTCTTCATTGAAAATCTATGGCAAATGTGGTCTATCCTAAGTGCACACACAGTAGTTGTAGTGCATTTAAAGAGATGACCCTGGAAAAGGAAAGGAAACTTAAAACTAGAGAACTTTGCTCTGTAACACCCTTGATCTCATCAAGTGTGCTGATAATTACCAACCAAGAAACAAAGCTGAGGAACAGACTTTGGCTTCAAAGGCGTTACCATGCACTATCTCAGAACGCAATGCCAACTTCCCTGACTTGACATGGAAGTCTATTTCTACCTAATCTACACCAACCCGTTGCCCTGTGGGGCGCATGGCAGAGGGGGATCAGGTCGATTTCAGAGACAGGGTCTGGGATGGCATCCTTGGCTTAGCTTTTCAGAGCTTCGGTTCTTCATCTGTAAAACAGGGTTAGTAGCAATCTCCCTCTAAGGTGGTTGTGGCAATTCGATAACTTGTGTGAAGCAGGCAGGACAGTACCTGACTCATAGTAAGTGTGCAGCAAATGGTAACTTTTATTATTTCCCCCTAAACTTCCCCATGAAATGGGGAAATCATTGCTTCAGTCAGGTCAAAATAGGCTGTGTGGGAAGGGAAAAGAGATCTGAGGCCTCTGCTCTATCTCACCTCTCCCTTCTGCCTCTAGAACACCCTGCTCAGGGCACCACAAAACCCAGGAAGGCCTCTGTACGTTAAAGTCCCTGCCCAGTGCAGACTCTCGAGTCATCCCGGTAAAGGCTTGCCCTAATTCTGTTTGTATATGGCTCAACCTCAAACACCGGCTATAGATGAGTCCTTCAGTTGAGGCTAGTGAGTGGTATTTGTGGTTGTCCCCCCTTGGAGAAAACCAAAACTGCAGTTTCTGGCAAACGGGCAGCTCTCAAGGTGTCTTTATGTAAAGGTTTTCCTTAGGAAGAGTGAATGAGCCTTTTCATAGGAGAAAGTTCATTAAAAAAAAAAAAAATCTAAGCAATGCTAATACATAAAGAAAAACAAGGCTATCGGCCATGCCATCTGTTTATAAATATCCTCTCTAAATCTCAGACATTTTAGTAGAGATATTTTCTTAGCCATAAACTCATGGAAGATTGACTATTTTTCCTTGGACAACATGTTCCATCCATTGTGAAGAGAAAGTAGTAAAACCCCAGCCCTATTGATGTTATACTCTCTCTTCTATAAATGAACAGAGAATCCAGGGCAAAAACTGCCAATTCATGCAATGAATTCAGACAGACTTGAATTTCTTATCTGCCTTGGTGGCCAACATATGAGCCGTGTGGATTCAGGGTAAAGCTTTTTTTTCTTTCTTTCTTTTTTTTGGCAAGAATACTGACTGTTGAATTATTTGCCTTGCATATATTTAATACTTGAACCAGCTTATATAGAATATCTTTAAACAGATATGCATTTATCTTCAAAGAATGAAGTATTCACTTGACTGGATAAAAGAGTAGATGAAGGCGCTCAAACCCTCCTGGTTGTTAGTAAAGATTACAACGATCTTCTCTAACCTGTTTCACTTCATTGGTAGAATAAGGAAATGTGTGAGAACTTCTCCCAAAATAGGGCCTCTCAAGTTGAGTGTTCCTGGAGTCTGGCTTGCTGCACATACTCCAAACTACACTGTCAGTTTCCCGTAAGTGTACATCTTATATGTCCTACAGATATGGGGCAGAGTTATGGCTGGAAAGAACACAGGCTTTGGAGTCACATTGCTCAGGTTTGAAGCTAATGTCACCATTTATCACCTGTACCTGTGGGCCAGTTGCTTAGCTGGTCTGAGCCTGCTTCCTCATTGGAGTTTGGGAGAATAACAATGGCGAAATTCTTAGAGTAAATGCTGTAGTGAGAGAGGAGAGAAAATGCTATTCCTAAGGAGAGGCAGCTGGAGAGCAGGTAAGCGGTACTCTGATGCTGGGAGGGACATTTTGTCCAGAGGCCAAAGGGCAGCCCTTGGAGCAAGAGGGAAGGAAACTACCATTGACTGAACTTCACTACGTGTGCTCAGAGTATGGGAGGCCCCCTCCAGTAATGGATCTCACTTCATTCTCACGTTAAGCTGAGAAGTTATTGTCATCCCTGTTGCAGAGAGGCTAAGTGCAGTTAGGTATGTTATCTAAAGCCACAGAGCTTATGAGCTGTGGAGCCAGGAGTTGTCTGTTCTTCCTGACAGAAAACCTGTGGTCTTCAGTAAAACCAAACAGCATTAATAATCATCCACAGCATCATCTTTACCCTGGATCGTGCAGAGTCCAGAGAGGCTAAACCCCCTCCTGACATCTCACCCTGCAGGCCTTTAGCTCAGACCCTGCCCCCTCCCCCTAAGAGTGTCGGCCTTGCTGAGTGCCAGTTGTCAGAAGCTCCTAACAGTGTGATTCTCCATCTTCCCAGCTTGACCCTTGCCCTCCTCCATCTCCTTCTTGCAGTTCAGAGCCTCTGTTTTACCTTTTCAAATGAATCATTCCTATTTGACCTCTCATGCCACCAAGCAAGTCGTGATTCTGTCAAGTTTATCCCTGGATAAATAAGGGAACAAGGGAAAGACTTCACCCAGCTCACTCCCACCACTCCTGGAGACCTCAGTTCCTCCAGCCAGGCTAGATCGTGTTCCTCCTTCCAAGCCTCCCAAACATCCAGTCTATCCCTCTCACCACCCTTAGCAAACTTTGTTAGATTCAGCCCATTCACCTGTCCCTCTCCCCCACCAGAGTACGAATTTTTGAGGACAAAGTACATATCTTACTCCTCATTCGTTCTCCAGCACTTTATACAGTGCTTCTCACAGAGTAAGTACTCAATAACCAGTGATATCACACAGCATTGAATGAACCAGTGGATACGTAGGCCTCAGAAACATCACAATGATCTGGTCCCACAGATATCTGATGGGGTAAAAAGTGAAGTTATTTTAAAATGGTTTTTGGCCATTATATTTTAAATAGTTTAAAAGGTAAGGAGTATTTTTAAATGACAATGCTTCAGAAGTTAGAAAACCGAGTTCAAATTTTTCACCACAAATTGATGATATCTTGGATTTTTTTAAAATCACAAAGCAAACCAAAGATGGGTTGGTTATGATAGCATCCATTTACTTTGAAGAGATGTCCTATTTGTTGTCATCTCATTTCCTTCCCTCTTTCTAGCACCTTAAATCTTTTTGCCACTGTCTATCTTAGATATTCTCTTAGCAATAAGTGCACCATTACCCAAAGTTTATTCAAACTTATCTGAACCTTTTGGGGCTAAAAAATTAGGTGGGAACTGTTTTCTTCCTGAGATTTCTAGAACTTTTTGGCTTTGAAAGGCTGGAAATGCAACAAGAATAGCTTTTCTTGCGGTATTTTGGTTTCTACTCCCAACCAAAATCAGGAAGTGCAGAGATGCACGAAAATTAAAATAAAGGGGAAAAAGTTAACTCAACTTTTTGAACCTCAAACAGGATTCAGGTTCAATTTCAGTTTAAGTCAAAGGTTCAATTAAGATCTTATTTTATCCAAACCACTTGGTCCTTCCATTGCAATAACTGGTAAGCTCACTACAGAGCTCCTTTCCAATGTAAGGAGAAGGGGAATTGCTGATATGTAGAAACATGAGGTCAACAGGATGCTTTAGGGCATTGTCATCATAGTAATAGAGTTCTACAGGACAGACAGCGAGTGAAAGCAGAGAGCCTACAAGGACAACTTTTACTTCTCAGAACTCATCTTTAAAATGTACAAATTTTATAGAATATGATTCCAATAAGATGAGCTTTGTCCAGCTTGAGTTTGCCACTTCTTTCTTTGGGAACATCAAGATAAAAGAAAGTTTACTCTGTTACAACTCCTGTTTAGAACCAGAAGTTTTCGACTCTTGGATTGACCTGATTTGGCAAGTCACTCAGAAAGGCCCCAAGAATTCTTGCCTGGGCCATCAGGAAGGTGACTGAGATTTGAAAAGTAACAGATCAAACTTAGAGTTGTGAATGTTGACATTTTCAAAATTGTATTTTATTTGTTGGGACTCTAAAGTTACAGTGAGCACCAAATTATATCCTTTTGCAGCCAGGAACAGTAGGGATTTATGAATAGCAGAAAAAAACAAGTTTTCTATAGAATGTAACTGGATAGAAACAAGACTCAAACACCCAGGAATAATTAGTAGCCTGAGAAGAGTCTTTGGGTTAGATTTATTAGCCGTTCTATTACTGGAGAACAACTTGACTACAGGAACCTATTTGCCCAATAAGTGCCAAAGGAAATAAGTGGAGCTATTTTCTCTTAGGCTGTGTCTACATGAAAAAAAAGCCGGCCAAACAACAAGCCAAGTCAGTCACTTCACTTAAGGAACGTCCGTCAAACCAGTTGCTTGGCACTGCAAAGCTCGCTTTCAACTGGTTGCGGGTATCGCTTAGTCACGGCCACAATCAAATGTCTAACATAATGAAGTTTTAATAAGAAGCAAAGGATTTGAATATTGAACATTGGTTAAGTTTTAATACCCCTGCCAAAGTGCTAATAAGAGTGATTGACTCAGTTATCCAGCAAACATTCATAGCTTTGGTACAAATGCCTACTGGAATTATTTTGTTTTAACATTCTTTATACTTGCCAGAATTTTTAAGTACAGGACACTTAAAGTATGTTTTATTATTAATACCTTATCTTTTATGGCTTTGAGTAGAGGATCTCTAAATACATTATTTTGTACAACTTAATAATAAACTCTTTGAATAGTTTGATTTTCAGGCCAAGATACAAAGATGTTTGATTGAATAGCTATAGAGACTGCTTTATCAAATATCACCAACATCTTCAGAGTCATTGCTAATACAATGTTTAGTGATGCCCAGGGCAATTTATTATAATTTAATTTATAAGACTATTGCAAAAATCTTTGAGGTGCTATGAAAATGTAAGGTGGATTATAAATCTGTTTCTTCTCATATTTGAATAGATTATAATAATCTACCAAATCAAGTTTGAGAAAACCTCATAGCATGGCCAGTTTGCATAATAAGAAGTAGCCTGGTTTTCAACAAGGAAAAATGTTGGCATTAGTAGGTGGGAGGGAGCAGCCAGTCACCCACGGTTATCGCACAAGGATGAAGTTCTGTCGTACACTGTGGAGTGGTCTCAGACAGAGATGGTATCTTTGTACCAGATCGAATGCAGAGGGAGTGCCAGGTATCAGAGGACGTTCCTAAGGTCATCTGAGCCGCTGACAAGGCAGGTATATGCTTTTCATTTCTTGACGACCCTAGGTCCATTCTACACGGCCGTGCGACTGAACTCGCTTCAAAGTTTCTCTGACTGTGTAGAAAGGGAAAATGGGCCTTTTGAAGAACTGTCTTCAGTGCCAGGGTAAGAAGATGCCAGACTTTTCAAGGAAAGTGGATTTCCCTGATGTGTTCTGGCTTACAAAGTCTGTCTCTTTCATTTTAGGAATAAAACTGCCACACCTTAAAGACAGCAGAATATGCCAAACTCAACAATCAAAGCCCTGTTTTTCCTGTGAATGATTTTGACCAGTCCCTTGAGAAAAGGGGTGGGGTGGGGACTATAAATGTATAAAAAGGGAACCAAAGGATTGACCCATCTTACTGCAGCAAGCATTTCATCGGTACACTGTCTGCCTCTACTGGGAAAAAAAACGATTTAAGATACAAAGTGCCAGTTGGAGCAAAAGAATCTAAGATGTCTCTTTATCCAGAATAGAAAGTAGACAGGAAATAACCAAGAGAATTTCTGGTCCCCTGCATATCTCAGAACTAAGCAGAGATGGTCCTTTAGAGGCGGAGGACAGTTGAGGCTCGTAAGCAGTCGGCTTCTCTGGGCGTGCTGGCTACCGCATTGCTCAGTCACTGCAATGGCTTTGTGTTGCTGAATTTACCTACTTGGAATAAGGCAGATCAAATGTCCCTGTCCACAAAAGTCAATAAAATAGGAACTTTTTATTCTCCACAGTGTAATTGCCCTAAGTCATCTTGCCATTCATTTATATACATACATTCATATCTGTATTTCTGTGTGTGTGTGTGTGTGTGTGTGGTGTGATGTGTGATGTGTGTGTATAAACAGAGGCCATGAAAATTGATCTATAGTAGTCTCTAAATAATCACCTCCCTTTACCAGGAAAATGTCAAAATGCAAGAAGTTAATAAGGATAGAAATTTGAGAATTATATGAAACCAAATAAGTCATCACTACTTAAAATAAAGTGCCTTTCAATATTGTTCATCTTCTGCCATGTGAACTCAATGTCTTTAAAAAAAAAAAAAAAAAAAACTGGGATGGAAAGACTCAAATGATGACCTTTTTTTGTTCTTGATGATGTTAATGACTGTGTCCCACTGCCCCACAGCTATTCAGTGGTATTAGAAGAATACAGAGGAAGAAATGTTTTCTGAGAGGATCATGTTGAAAGTTTGTAATGGAGTTTAATAGCATTTTGGAAGCTCAATTCCACTTATTTTGTCTGGTATGTGTATGTGCATAGGATCAGGTTACTGAGAAAGAAAAAATACACTGCTCTTTTCATTGCTGAGACAAAGAGTGAATTACAACTCAAACATGGGGAGGCACGGTGGGGCAGGGAGTGAGCACAACTGGTGGATTCAGTGCAGGGCACTTCACGTGTTCTGGGATAAGAATAGAGCACGTTTGATTTTCAAATGCAGCCCGCCTTTCCTTTGGGAAGAATCGCTTTCAGAGTTCAAGTCACCCCTCGTCACGTGTGATGCTCCCCCCGGAGGCCATGCATTTGGGCGTGTTTCTTTCCAAGGTCATCTCACAGGATTCCACTGGTTGGGGTGGCCAAGTCACCATCAGAACTGCGAAATTCTCAAAAACGGACCAGCCAAGTACATGTGTCCATTTCATCGTTTTTCCCTGAGCATAAATCCATTAAATTGAGAACTTTGTCAAAGAGAGGTGTGATGCTTTAGAGCTGATGTGGCTTTAAGTTAAAGCTTATGTCACAGAGCACTTTTCAAGCAGTAAGTTCCTTGAAGACAAAGACAATGTCATATATTGCTCTTTCATGGACCACTGTTTCTACAGAATATGTACTGAGACATATTTGGTGAATAGAATCCAATCCAATTTTTTCCACTTTATTTTCTCATTTTTCTCTGTATTAGAGAAGTTGTGGATTTACAGAACAGTCATGTAGAAAATCAGGATTCCCGCACCCAGCCCCACCACCAACACCTTGCATTGCTGTGGGACATTGCTTAGAATTGATGAAAGCACATTTTTATGATCATACTATTAACTATAGACCATTATTTCTTTAAAAAAAATTTTTTAACCTTATTTTTAAAGAAGTTTTAGAATACAGAAAAGTTACATAGAAAATATAGGGGATTCCCATACACCCCGCCCCCTCACATTTTCCCCTATTTATAACATCTTACATGAATGTGGTACATTTGTTACAACTGATGAACAATTGCTACTAGCCATGGTCTATAGTTTACATTACGGTTTACACGCTGCACCATACAACTTTATAGGTTTTAACAAAATGCATAATGATCTGTATCCATCATGGCAAAATCATGCAGAACAATTCCAATGCCCTAAAAATGCCCCATGTTACACCTGTTCTTCCCTCCCCCTCCCCTCAGAACCCTTGGTGACCACTGTCTTTATATCAACGTTAGAAGTTCATCTATTACTAGAATAATAATAGGTCTGCTTTGGTCCATAGCTGCATTCCCTCCTTATGATTGTTCATTCCTCAATCTTGAGGATTTGGGGATGGTGATGCCCACTTTGCTTCAGATTGAGAGGGAGCTTAGATCCCGTGGGGCAGATGGGTGGAACTGTTTTGACTGCAGTTGTAGATACTCTTTGCTTTTGGGGATGGGAGTTGTCTATCATCATCGCCAATCCCATTTTAATAGTTAATTGCTGTTTAACAGCTGTTCTCAATGTAGTCTGTGATCACCTGAATGTCCCAGGATCTTGGGACATTATTTGCACTAAAGTTGCAGAGGCAATGGAGGGTAAAACTGCTGGCATCCTAGCAGGCATCAAGGTAGCAGCCCCAAACCATTCCGGTGGTCATTGCATGGCTCACCTTCACACATTCACAGAAAGAGAAGAAAAGCCTATTTCCCATAAGAATGTCATTGATGTGCAGTATACACTGTTAATCACATTAAATCTTGACTCTTCAGACTTTGTGAGGTTTGATGAATGGGAAGTGTTCTGCTTACCGAATTCAGAAGCTCCTCTCAAGGAAAAGCACTGATGCAAATGTTTTCAGTTGTGAACGGAACCAGCAGCTTTTTTTCACAGAACACTATATGTACTTGGAAGACCAAATGATAAAAAATTGTGGTTACTCATATGTGGGTATTTGGTACACAATGTCTCAAAAATGAAAAACAAGTGGACCTGTCATGACAGGGAAAACAATGAACAGTTTTGTTGCCAATGGACTTTGTCCACCACTGATAGCTTAGCAGTTTCCCAATACTTGAAGATTTTTCTGATAAAACAGGTGAAATTATTAAGAAATATGGTTTCTTTTTACATTATGTAATCAAATACTGTCAACAATCAGAAGATCTGCTGAAGTCAATGGACCAGTCTTTTCCAAATGACCAATAAATGATAATACAAAATCATGAAAGTATAAAAATTTAGTACAAGATGGACCAACTGATTTTAATATAATAAAGTATGAAAAGTTGGTTGATATGGTTTTAGATTCCACATTACAATGAATCTTGTAAGAAACTACCACATTTCGAGTTTGGTATAGTATCAAAGAATATCCACAATTATCTGAATGCTTATAAAACACTCCTCACTTTTCCAGATTGAATGCAGAAGTAACTATGAGAATCCAGCTGTTTTCTATTAAGCCAGTAATTGAAGGGCTTTGTTCATACTATAAAACAATGCCAATCTCACTAATTTCTTTGTTTTGGAAAAAAACAATTATTTTTCATTAAAAATTTATTTATGTTAACATGCAAAGGGTTTCTTTCTTATTGTTAATTTAAATGAATTAATAAGTGAATATTTGAAACTTTCTCAGTTTTGGCTTCTAATATTTAAATATTGATAGGTGCAACCCACATAAACAAAAGCTCTTTGGGGTCCTCAATAGTTTTTGAGTATAAAAGGGCTTTGAAAACAAAAGGTTTGAGAACTATAGTTGTAGGAAAATGAGGGGACAGTATAGATTTCTTAGAAAACCGGCAAGTTCAGAATTATCAGTCTAAAACTAACTTATTGGCCAAAAATAACAGACACCCTCAAGTCCAAGGAAGCCACAGAGAAGAATCTGAAGCCAGAAGTCAGGGGAAACCGGGAGAGCAGACACAAGCAGCGTGTGATCCCCATGTGATAGGAGGCTGAGATGAATCCGGGGCACCCCGAGGTGCAGCCAGCCAGCAGTGGGACACGCCAGCCCCTGAGAAAGCTTGGACTTCTGGCCTCTGAAACCACAAGCCAATCAAGTTCCATTGTTAAGCCCAAAGTAAATAATTAATAGACTCCTTGAAGAGTTTAAAAGTTAGAATAAGGATATAATT
Organism: Tolypeutes matacus; assembly: GCA_026826555.1. Taxonomy (NCBI): domain Eukaryota; kingdom Metazoa; phylum Chordata; class Mammalia; order Cingulata; family Chlamyphoridae; genus Tolypeutes; species Tolypeutes matacus. The sequence goes on along the minus strand of JAKSZT010054548.1, from coordinate 5,645,536 downwards.
CCAACATGCCAAAGCCTGATTAGCAGGTCATTTTGAGATTTTATAACAAATAACAAATTTTAAGACAGCTAATACACATGATATAAGAAACCCAGCTTTAAATAAAAGTTATGAGGCATTCCAGAAAACAGTTCAAGAACCCTTCTTTAATGCTTTCCCCTCACAAAATGAGTTTAGAGATTGCCTCCCTCTTTTTTTTTTTTTTTTTTTTTTGTCGTTTTATAAACTTTGCAAATAAGCTTTTGGATTTCATTCTTGATTTGTGAATTAGAAAGGCTTAAGCTATTGATTTTCAGAATGAAGTCTCTTTACTATAAATAGTGGTATTTCTTCTTTCTCATTTCCTCCCCTTCCTTCCTTTGTTCATTTCAAAACCTTTTATTGAGCAACAAGTCCCAACTGCGCAAGGAAATCACAGGATTGCAAGAACTGTATAATAGGTGGCAGAAAATACACACAGCAATGAGTAAGAGATGATCTTTCCACTTGAACATTTCTTTGCGTAGGATTTGAATATAAATTCATTTTACTATTCAAGTTTTCCAACACAATTGCCCTACACTTGAAAACTTCAATCTGAAGAGATGGGAAACTCAGAAGGAGTGAATTCATAAAGGAACACAAGAGTCCAAATCATCAACAAGTCAGCACAGCTCCCCTCTCCCACATCTATGTTTTCCCACTGCCACTGCTTCTTCCTCCTTGTATGAGGTGATGAAGTATCTGTTGTCGTGTGAAGAAAAATTATATGGATCTGATCCTGTCTCCGCATGCAAAATTTTTACTTGTTTTAAGCCATATACAGTATTAGTGACTTTAGCTAAAATAACTCACAGACTTAGTTGTTGGCAATACTCATCCATACCTGGGGAATACTGCCTGGAAGGCAAAATGCTGCAAAAATCATAGTACATTTCAGTCATACTGTGATTCATATGGCACCAATAACTTAAATACTGTTAGAAAACTTTTTCAAAGATCCCAGTTTCTCTTAAGAACTCCAAATGTAAGAGCCAAGCAGTATGAACGTTCTAGAAACTTTATGGAACTTCACCTATGGCATTGTAATTGCCACCTAATTATGGAATAATTACACAGGACTTCTGTTTTTGTATCTGAAAGATGAATGTGCTAATTATTGTATACATCAGTGAGCGGCGGGATGTGTATGTGTAAGGTGGAGAGTTATTCCCTTGGAATTTCTTGTTTTTTTTCCAAAGACAACACATGGCTGAGAAGTCATCATCTTTCTCTATGACAGCTGGATCCTGCATGAAGTCTACTTCTGCCTGAAGTTTCCATCCCATCAAACCCACTAAGAAACTTCCTGCCTTCTGGAGAAGGCCAGTTTCAGCACCCTTCTTCTCCACAGTCACCACCAGGAATGCTCTTATCCATCGTGACCTAGAAGCACCAGCTGAATCCTAGAGCACACACAGGGAAGAGCAAGTCAACCTACCATGAGCTACAAGCCACTCCGCATCCCAGGAATCACCCGCCTAGGAGTCAATCAGCAGAGAGGAGTTGACTGGATTCTTCTTGGATTCTTAGCTGAAATATTATTGTCGGTATCTTCAATTTCCTTTCGGAGGATGGCATGTTTAATGACATTCTGGGAAAAGCAAATTGGAATGGAAGGTCCGTCATACCACTGGGGCCACATGTAAGAGGCTGTTCTTTTTCAGAGAACGTGCTGCATGGTGGAAGAGGCTTTGGGACAAAGGTGGGTCAATTCCTAGCTGCATGAGCTTGGAAAATTTATTTCACCTCTCTGAATTTCAATTTCCTCATCTGTAAAATGGGAATAACTATATCTACCCCAGAGAGCTGCTGTGAAGATCAAATGAGTGAATGGGTAGGAATCACTTTTGATCAGGTTAATTGCCTTCCCTTTGTTTTTGGGTGTTAGTTCTCTGCCAGCTCTGCCAAGAGACTCCAAAAGCATATTCTATTACCTGAACTTCTCCTCTCTACCACACCTGAGAGATTGCCCTAGTATTGTAAGAATTCAGTGTGATTTCCACATTGATTTTTAATGCTATTTCATGCCACAGGTTTTTCTGTCTTTCAAATGTAAGTAATCATTCTAGTCCAGTTCAATTTTATTCAACAAATAGTTATTGCAAACCTACCAAGTGTAACATACTGAGATAGAGCCAGAGAAACAGAACATTTCCCTTTAGGAATATACAGGAGGGAAGAGATGCTCAACATACACACAAACAACTGTAATCGATGAGGCCCCAAGAGGCGTCCACGGCATCCAAGGAAGACAGAGCAAAAGGGATGCCCAGAGGATCTCTCCACACAACCGTCTCAGCCTCAAGTCTCCGTTTCTGGGAAGACACACACATGGAGCGAGGACTCTGGGACTCCACAAAAACATTCAGTTCACAGTGGGGCTGTGCAGGTGGGTGAAGGCAGTAGACTCTCCACGTGCTGTTAGCACTCAGCAAATGCGTGGCAAGCCAGAGTTCAGATTTTACTATACTGTAACACAATGCTCCTCTCGTGGAGTCAGAATAGTTTGTCTTCCTTTGAGTTAGGGGGAAAAAAGAAGAAAGAAAAAATTGGGTAAACCCATACTGCTCCATAAACAGTACAGCAAAGTCTGTTGCAATCCTGTGCAATTTTCTGTAATCATGTATACTTAAGTGAAATTTACATTATCATTATGAGCTGCACTATGGAAATGATTCTTTTAGCCTACAGCTATTAGAAGCACCTTGGCTGCCAGGACCAAGCTGTCAGCACAGGGGAAGCAATTTTAGTGGGTTTCTTTTTACAGACACACGGCTCCTATTAGCACGTATGCCTCCTATTTTGTTTTTTTTCCCCAAAACTCATGCAAGTTTGCCTTTTTGGGTGGAAATGAAAACAATTTCAAAAATGAAAAGTTTCAGTTTGTTGCTAAAAATATCCCCAATCATCAGCAGGGGAGGCAATTCCTCAGCCACTTGCAACAAAGATGACCTCTCTGCAGGCTTGGCCTGCGGCAGGAGGGGTCTCCTCCTGAGCTCCTCTTACATGTGCTCAAAAATAAACAGCCAGTTCCTCTGGCTGCCCTCCCTCCTTGAATGGGTGCAGGGAAGACTCTGTACAAGGAAACCTTGTCGCATCCAGCAGGGGCCAATCCACAGCTTTGAGTTTCAGGTGGCCGAGTGGCACGATGTCAGTGTCTCCCACCACGGTGGCCTTCGCACATTGAGGGTTTTCGTATCACGGAGTCGGGACAGTGCATTGTGTTATTTTTTAAAAATAAAAGCAAAGGCTTTTTTTTTTTCACATAAGCCTCTGCCTTGAATATACATCTCTCCCAAGGTCATGGGAATACATTACCATATTACAAGCACCAAGTAAGCAGAAACTGAAAAGTCATACTTAAAATCCGCTCCTCTCTTTAGGGCTGACAAGTGAAGCTTATATGGTTGAACCAGCACTCCGAAAAATTGAAACCACATGGTGCCCTTACCCTCGGTGCCACTGGTGTCTGAGAAGGAGCCTTGCCAAATTCGCTTCTACAAATAGAGAAATTGAGGCAAAATGCCATAAGGAACTAACAGAACAGTTAGAATTATGACCCAGGAATCTGTCTTTTTAATCGTTTCAAGCTGGTAGGCGCTAAATTGACTTCCTACAATAGAGGTATAAAGCATACAACTTTCAAGATGTTTACTCAGAAGTACAAAAATTTAACTTCTCTATAAAGAAATGTGATATCTTTTCAAATCCCCATTTTGCACGATATTAAAAAATGCAATTTTGATCAATGCCACATAAATCCAGTAATATAAATCCATAAATTATGTAATATAATTACATAAATCCAGTAAGACTTACTGTTGGTAAATTCAGATTTCCCCCATGGATCCTTCTCTCCAGGGTGGCACCTAATTTCCATTGGGTGTGCCAGTGGGGCAAGGCAGAGACGCCTTTCATTGCTGACATGGACATTATTGAACACTTCTCCATTGCTCTTCCTCTGTGTTTCCACCACTGAGATGTCGGAATACCCAAGTGCTGAGAGTGTCTCCTTACTCCAACTATACAGAGCTCCAGGGCTGCCAGTTCTCAGTGTCACATCTGACCATTTCCCACAGTGAAGTATCCGGCTGCCTACACTCAGACATACCATGAAGCTATTTCAACTCCTCCCTCTCGCCACCATGGGATGGGAAACGTGGTAGATTGCCCACCCTCCACCCCTGGAAGTTACTTTGGTAAAGGGTAAAGAGTATAAGGTCTGGCTCAGAGAAGTCCATGAGAAGCTTATTCTCTTTCTTCTTGTCCAGTACTTCTTCCCATTACCCAAACTCAAAGGATCTTGATCTAACCTTGAGAGGCTAGGAGAAGATACCAGGAGAACTGATTCTGCTCAACACATTTTTCTCAGATATTTATATTAATATATATTTATATTTATATGTCACAATATTGTCCTACCACAGTAAAACAGGTTTGGGCTCAGTAAAAAGCAAATACTTTTATTATCCTCCCTCTCTTCAAAGAACTAATATCAAAAATGCTACAGAAAAGTAAGGAGACAAGATAAGAACATGTGACAGGAGATAGGAATTTAAAAATTTAGAGACTCTTATTTTGTTTTGAAAGACGTCTTTTGTATCATCCTGTTTCTTTCTTTTATCTTTCTTCTTTATTTCCTTCTCTTCTATTTTGAATGAATGGTATCACAAATAGTCATTATATTTGTACATGATGGGGCTAGACGCCTTTCCATAGTCTCACAACCCCTGATTTCTATGAACATCCTCGTGATTGCTTATCACAAGCTCCCCTCTCTTCTCACTGGTCTAGTTATTCTCCATACTGTGTTGGACCTCATTTCCCTCCGTCAAGTCTAGTAGATGGACTAGGTGAACTTTTCACTTCACAAACTTTGTACTTCATGAAAGATGACAAGTTTGCTTGGTGCTGAGGGATGAGTGGACGGTTGCTGGTCTTGGCGAGTCACCTGAGCATAAGGGGATCAGTCTCTTGGACACACCTGCCATCCTTTGGTGGCCCCACTGTGCCTCAACTGAGTGGAATCCTCACTACCCATCTCCACGTGGCCTCCACGAAGCACTGGCCATTCTACCTATTGTTGATCTCCCTTCTTTAGGAACTCTCGGTGAGAGTCCTGCTAACACTAGCCATCTTAGTCTTCTCAAATCCTGAGCTCAGGGAGTACACTAGGCTCTGCTAGAGTTCTCCCTCCTTGCTTACCGACATGGAAACTCACTCAGTGGCTTTCATTTTCCTCACAGAGATGTGCAGTCATCGCCTCAGTAAATTTTTGAAACTTTTCCTTAGTCCAATAGAAAAAAGTCCCGTACCCCGCTATATTTTTAATATATTTTTTTATTTTTTAAAAGATGCTTAGATTACATAAATGTTACACAAAAATTACAGGGATTCCCATGTTCCCCACCGCCCACACCTCCCACAACCTCCCACATAAACATCTTTCATTAGTGTGGCACATCCCCTGCAATGGATACACACATCCTGGGGCTTTGCCACTGAGCATGGACCATAGTTCACTTTGTAGTCTACACTCTCTCCCACACAGTTCTGCATGTTATGGGAAGATGTATAATGGCCTATATCTGTCATTGCAGTGTCATTCAGGACAATTCCTGAATCCCATAAAAGCCCCCATATTACATCTGCTTTTCCCTCTGCCTGACTTCAGCACCTCCAGTGGCCACTGTCTCCACGGTAAGTCTATAGTAGAGTACCAGTAAGTCCACTCTAGTCCATAGTTCATCCCCCAATCCTGAGGATTCTGCGTACCCCACTATTTTTGACCCTTAGCACTGATAGAGCACCTTCTTTGACACTGATGCAAGAATATTATAATATCGCTGTCAGCTATAGTCCATAAATTGCTTTAATTATATTTTCCCGTGCATCACCATATTCTTACCACCTTGTAATAGTGACACACATTGGTTCTAGTTCATAGAAGAACATTCTTGTATTTGTCCTATTAACCATAATCCTCATCCACCTCTGGGTCCACTATGTTATTCAGTCCCTAGATTATTCTCTAGCTTTCCCTCAATTGACACTTACATCGCTAGACTACGCCTTTCAGCCACAGTCCCATTTATGAACCAGCCGTGTTAGTTATACTCACTATCATGTGTTACATCAACTCTATCCATTTCCACACTTTTACAGTCAAGCTAATTAAAAATTCTACAAACATTTAGCATCGGCTCCCCTTCTCAGCCCTCATCCTATCTCCTAGTAACCCATACTCTAGGTCAGGAGTTCTTAACCTTTTTTGGACCACAGACCACCTTGCCAGTCAGGTGAAAACCACGGGCACCTTATTCAGTCCACACTATACTGTGTGTTATTTAATAAATATATCACACCTGCACTGACATGTTCCCCACAAGAATAATGTTTTTTTGAATTTCAATTCAAGCTCTTGTTAAGAACTTGAATTCTTGTTAAGAACCCCGGCTCTAAGTTTTAACTCCATGTGTTTATTCTTCGTATTTAGATCATACTAGTGAGACCACACAATAATTGTCCTTTTGTATCTGGCTTATTTCACTCAACATATTGTCCTCAAGGTTTATCCATGTTGTCATATGTGTCCCTTCTTTTACAGCAGCAAAGTATTCCATCATCTGTATACACCACATTTTGTACATCCATTCATGGGTTGGTTGACACTTGGGGTTATTTCTATTTTTTGGTAATTGAGAATAATACTGCTATGACATTGGTGTGCAAATGTCTGTTTGCATAACTGTTTTCAGTTCTTCTGGATATATTCCTAGTAGAGGGATTGCTGGATCAGGTGGCAGTTCTATATTTAGCTTCCTGAGGAGCCAACAAACTGTCTTCCACAGAGTCTGTATCATTCTACATTCCCACCAATAATGAAGAAGTGTTCCTATTTCTTCAGTCTTCTCAGCACTCAGTGTTTTCTGTTTTTCAAATAGTGGCCATTCTATGAGGTGTGAGATGATAGTTCATTGTAGTTTTGATTTGCATTTCCCTATTAGCTAGTGATATTGGACCTTTTTTCATGTGGTTTTTGGTCATTTGTATTTCCTTTTTAGAGAACTGTCTATTTAAGTCTTATGCCCATTTTTTAAATTGAATTGCTTATTATTTTGTTGTTGAGTTGTATGGTTTGTTTATATAGCATGGAAATCAAAACCTTATCAGATATGTGGTTTCCAAATATTTTCTCCCATTGAGTGGGGTGGCTTTTCACCTTCTTGACAATATTACAGTAATATTGTTGTAGCAAAGGCAATGAAGGTACTATAGCAATGCTAATGGTCAAGAAAACATATATGAGATTTAGTTTTATGAGATGTGAATAGGATCAAGGTTTTTTTTTTTCATTTTCTTCATTAACAAGGAGACCGTGGTCATGTTGTTTAACCAGCCTGTGCTGCTCATTTATTCATCCTTCTGAACACTGGAGAAACAACTGAGTTTCTTTTTATTTTTTAATTATTTTTTTATTTTTATACTTTTTATTTTTTTAAAGAAACTTAGATTACATAAACGTTACACAACAAATATAGGGGATTCCCATATGCCCCACTCCCTAGTCCTCCCACATTTTCCCACATCAACAACATCCCTAGTTTGTGTGGTACATTTGTCACAATTGATGAACACATCTTGGAGCATAGCTACTAAGCAATGATTATAGTTTACATTGTAGTTTACACTCTCTCCCGCACATTTTGGCACGTTATTACAAGATATACAATGGCCTGTATCTATCATTGCAATGTCATTCAAGATAATTCCCAAGTCCCGAAAATGCCTCCAAATTACACCTATTTTTCCCTCTCTTCCCCCCCAGTTCCTCCAGTGGCCACTGTCTCCACATCCATGATAAAAGTTCTTCCATTGCTAGGATCACAAAAAGTCTACAGTAGAACAACTATAAGTCTATTCTAGTCCATCCTCCATTCCCCAATCCTGAGGATTCTGTAATGGTGATTTCCATTCTACCTCTAATTGAGAGGGGGCTTAGATCCCATGGGGCAGATGGATGGGACTTTCTTGCTTGCAGTTGCGAACTCTCTCTGTTCCTTGAGATGGTTATTGTCAGTCATCATCTCCTTGTTAGTTGTCCTGAGTGAGTCCAATGAACTGGAGAGTAGCTGTTGCAAGTCTGTTGAGATTCAGGGCTCAGCTAGCACATGGACAGCCCAAAGATTTAAGTCTCTTGAACATACAACTATGAACCCTAGTACTAACTATGGGTTCAAATAGAGGGGCAGCTGAGCCATGTGCAAGTAAAACACAACCAAGTCCAACTCTATCACACTGAGGAGCATAAATTCCAAAGTAGGGCCCACTGGCAGGGCACCAAACTCCTGAGCTGTCTGCCCTGTCTATAATGTCTGAATGTCTCCAGAGCCCTCAGGAGCCCCACTATTTGTGGTAATATTTTCTTTGGCAGTCAATGAGTTCCTGCTGAGACATGCATAAGCTCATGAAAATGACCTCCCAACTCACTTTGAAGTCTCTTAGTCATATAAACTCATTTGTCTTTCCCTTTCCCTTTTTGGTCAAGGTCTTTTTCCAGTTGCATTGCTAGTGGAAATAATCCCTCGGTGCCAGGGAGGCTCATCCCCGGGAGCCATCCCCGGGAGGCTCATCCCCTGGGGGGAATGTAATGCATTTATATGCTGAGTTTGGCTTAGAGAGAGGCCACATTTGAGCAACAAGGAGGCTCTCAGGAGGTAACACTTAGGCACCCTATAATACTATGCTAAGTTTCTATGTCAAAAGTAAAGATTCATAAGTACAGTCATCACAATCAAGGGCCCGTAAATGGTCCATCCTCCTTGACTAGTCACTGCCCTTGTACTCAGGAGATTCTTGCTATCCCATTAGAGAGTGTGGCAGAGCTCTCCAGGATGGGAATTTTATATTTCTTGAACACATTCATATGCCTTATAGGTATGCCCCAGGTGAACCTCCTCCCATGCATCCCCCATCTCTGACACCCCACACCAATGATTCTCCCCTGCCACAGTAACCCTTCTGTGATCCAAAACGTCTTCAAAATTGAACCCCAATAAAATAACTGAATACAATTAATAGGAAAATTATATAATAATGATGGTTTTAAGAATAACAAATAAAATACAAAAAAAATTTTTAATGTTTGAAATAAGAAAAAATAAAAAATATGAAATTAAACATTTTTCCCATGTCTTTCATCACTGTAAGATCTGTTGTCTTGTATGTACAGAGATATTTCCTTCCATTTATTCACCCAGTGTCTTATTTTTTTCATTTTGTCTCCAAAGAAGCTTTAGGTTACAGAAAAGTCATGTACAGACTGTAGGTAATTCCCATATACCCAACGTCCTCTCCCTTTTTCCCCTTTCCTCTATTAATAGCATTTTACATGTGGATGTTACATTTGTTACAGTTGATGTACAATTATTGAAACATTGCTACTAACCATGGTCAATGATTTACACTGTGGTTTACATTTTGGACTATACACTTTTATAGATTTTGATGAAGTTTGACTTGTTCTGTATCCATACTTGCAGGATCATGTAGAACAATTCCATTGCCCCAGAAATGTCCCATGTTCCATCTATTATATTCCTCCCTCCCCGTCCCCTCAGGACCTATGGTAATCACCAAGATTACCTCATTGAAGGGCCAGATTCATAGTTACCTGCAACAACATTGAGGGCTCGACATACTGGCCTGTCCTCCCCTATTGGCACTGCCTGTGCTCTCGAGAGACTCTCCCCCTCTAATTGAGATCATAGCAGGACTCCCCAGGATGGGAGTCCAACACCTTCCCACTCATGATGTGGGTCTCCACCCCCTGATACAACACACCATGACAAGGTGAACACTACACACTCCCTGGAAGCCTGCCCCAGGTACAACCTGTCCCATGTGTCCCCTACATCCAACACATTAAACCAGTACATCCCCCACATTAAACCAGTAACCCTCCACTGCCATATTTGCCAAAAGAACATTCCCAACATTGTAGTTTCAACCACATACCCACAAATCCCCAGAGTTCACCTGCTCCCTCCCCCAACCCTTGCCCCAGTTCCATGGACAGTCTAATTCACCCTCCCCACCCTACGAGCCTCACAGACAGCACCACCCAGCCCAATAGCATCACTGCACCACTGTTATGCCCATCCACTACACAACTACACCCTTCCACCTTATCATAGATTTTGCCCAAGTGGGCATTGACTCAAAGCCACCTTCTCCCTTATTGTCTCCTGTAAACTTATCTTCCAGACTATAGCTCAGTGAGCCTGCTCAATTTGCTTAATTCATATCAGTGAGGTCATATAATATTTGTTCTTTAGTGCCTGGCTTGCTTCACTAAACACGAGACATGAGGTCTTCAAGGTTCATCTATGTTAACCCATGTGTTAATACTGCATTCCTTTTTATAGCTGAGTAATATTCCATTGTATATATGTGCCACAATTTGTTTATCCATTCATCTGTTGATGGACATTTGGATTGTTTCTGACTTTTGGCAATAGTGAGTAATGCCACTATGAACATTGGAGTACACATGAACATTGGTATCTACTCAGCAGTGGGATTTCTGGACCATATGGCAGAGCTATAGTTAGCTTCCTGAGGAACTGCAAAACTGTCCTCCACAATGGCTGCACCATTCTACATTCCCACCAGCAGTGGATAAGGGTTCCTATTCCTCTACATTCTCTCCAACACTTGTAGTCCTTTGTGTTTTTTTTTAATAGCTGCAAGTCTAATGGGTGTAAGATGATATCTCACTGTAGTTTTGGATTTGCATTTCCCTAATAGCTAGTGATTTTGAGCATTTTTTCATGCGATTTTTAGCCATTTGTATTTCTTCTTTAGAGAAGTGTCTATTCAAATCACTTGCCCATTTAAATGGGTTGTTGTCTTTTTATTTTCGAGATGTAGGATTTCTTTATATATGCTGGATATTAGGACCTGTCAGATATATGGTTACCAAATATTTTCTCCCATTGAGTAGGCTGCCTTTTCACTTTCTTGACAAAATCCTTTGAGATGCAAAAGTTTTTAATTTTGAGGAGGTCCCATTTATCTATTTTTTGCTTTTGTTGCTCATGGTTTGGGTGTAAAGTTCATGAAACCATTTCCTAATACAAGAGCTGGTAGATGCTTCCCTACATTATATTCTAGAAGGTTTATGGTCTTGGCTCTTATATTTATGTCTATGATCCATCTTGAGTTAATTTTTGCATAAGGTGTGAGGTGGGGTTCCGCTCTCATTAGGGATATGGGTATCCAGTTCTCCAAGCACCATTTGTTGAAGAGGCCATTCTTTCCCAGTTGAGTGAGCTTGGTGGCCTTGTTGAATATCAGGTGACTGTATATGTGAGGATCTATATCAGAATCTCAATTTGGTTCCATTGGTCAGTATGTCTATCCTTGTACCAACACCATGCAGTTTTGACCACTGTAGACTTTCAGTATGTTTTAAAGCCAGGTAGTATGATTCCTTTGATTTCATTTTTGTTTTTCAATATATCTTTGGCTATTCAGGGCCCCTTACCTTTCCAAATAAATTTCATAGTTAGCTATTCCAATATAGTAAAAAATGCTGTGGTAATTTTTATTGGGATTGCATTAAATCTGTAAATCAGTTTGGGTAGAATAGACATCTTAATAATGCTTAGTCTTCCTATCTGTGAACAGAGAATATTCTACCATTTATTTAAGTCTCTTTGATTTCCTTTAACAGTGTTGTGTAGTTTTCTGTGTATAAGTCATGTATATCTTTAGTTAAATTTATTCCTAGGTATTTGATTCTTTTAGTTGCTATGTAAATGTGATTTTTTTTCTTGATTTCCTCCTCAGATTGTTCATTACTGGTATACAGAAATGCTGCTGATTTTTGCACGTTGATCTTATAATCTGCAACTTTACTGAACTCATTTATAAGGTCTAGAAGCTTAGTTGTAGATTTCTCAGGGCTTTCTGTGTATAGGATCATGTTGCCTGCAAACAGTGAAAATTTTACTTCTTTCTTTCCATTTTGGACGCCTTTTATATCTTTTTCTTGCCTAAGTGTTTGAGCAAGTACTTCTAACACAATGTTAAATAAGAGTGGTGAAAGTGGGCATCCTTGTCTTGTTCCAGATCTTAGAGGGAAAGCTTTTAGGATTTCACCATTGAATATGATGTTAGCTGTGGGTTTTTCATATATGCCCTTTATCATGTTGAGGAAGTTTCCTTCTATTCCTATCTTTTGCAGCGTTTTTATCAGGAAAGGGTGCTGTATTTGTCGAATGCTTTCTGCATATTAAACATTTGTGTCTTCATCTCACATATTTAATCAACAAACACTTCCTGGGTACCTTTTAAGGAGTTAGCATATGCATCTATATGTTGAAATTTAATCGCATGGGTGGTCTCTCTAGGGAGTGACCGACAGACAATTCTAATACATCATTTTTATGTCCAAGAAGATACAGGTCCATGGATTCTTCTCTGTCAACTATTTGGATTTAGGAGGTCAATAAATACATTTTTCCTTTCTGAGTTCAGACAAAATTAAGAAAAAGAAGGAGAGAGATATCAAAATGACAGCTTTCTTATTGTAAGAGCTCATTAGAGAATGAACATCAGCTTCAGGCCTAATGGGCTAGTGACACTTCATCCCCGAATCTACAGATGTGGCACCAGCCACAGTCAGTGTGGGAAAACGCAGGGCAGAACCCTGACATTAGGAAAGAGCAGGCTCAAATACACCCTCGCTTCGGGAGACCAGATCCCCAATAAAATGCACAAGGGATTGAGCCATGCAGGCCCAATTCCTTCTCTCAAACTCAGAAAATGGGTAAGTGTGAGGGGCAGAGAGAGGTCAGGAGGAAAGCGGGGTCAGGGTTTTCCCCAGCTCCAGTTGTTGTCCTGTCTCACAAGCCCTTCCCTTTGTGATCTTATGCTTATTTATTGGAGGCTTCTCAAACTCCAGGTTTCTAGGTAATACCTTCGAATCCCCATAATAGCTGCTATGGTGCTAGCACACGGAGGAATGAAAACAGCAGACTAACGTCCATAACTAAGTAAGAAGGTTTGGGGAAAGCAAAGATTATAACCACCTCAATGTAGAAAATGTAGCCTGGTATTGTTTTGTTCTTTTCAGAAAATATCTTCCTGAAACCTACAATGGCATCTGGCACAATTAAGTGCTCCGTGAGAGTCTGTTAGATAAATGTTAAAATAATTAGCATAAGCTCATAGGACATGAGTCTAAAACTAATTAGACAGGTGCCAGAAATTCCAAAAAGCAAAATAATTTAAGGAATGGACATATTCAAAATAATGATTTATATTGTACAGTCAACAATAGCGAGAGAGCCTCGGTTCTGGACTCTGGGCTTGAATTCTGGCTCTGCTTCTTGGACAAGTTGTTTTAACCCTTCTGAACCCAAGTTTTCTAATCTGCAGATTTTTTTTTTCTTTTTTCACTTTTTTTTTTTTTTAAATCTCTGGATTTGAAACAATTATATTATCTACCTCAAAGTGATTCTGTAAAGGTAAATGAGATAATCCATTTAAAGTGCTCAACCCGTAGTGCCTGACATAAAATTGCTCGATCAATAGTAACTGATAGGAGTAAAATAGTGGCATTAACCAGTTGAGCAAGACAATCTATAACAGAATAACTAAATCCATTGCCTCCCCTACAGATTGTTGAAAGAATCAGAAAAGATGTTAGTGGCAGTATTATATGGATACAAGATATTCCACGATCAAATTCCTTTAGGCTTCCACTGTTCTACATTTACTGCTGGCCCTCGTACAGATTTAGAAAGGCAGCGATATCAGTGGGAGTTAAGCGTTTCATAGGCTGAGAGAGTTTTTGAGCCCATCTCCAAAGATGCTGACGTCTTTTTGGTGGTGAGGGTTGTGCCCTTAACTAGGCTGGCATCACCTCTTTCCTCAGACTGGGTGTGGGTGGGGGAGCCCCAGCTGAGTGGGTGGTCTCTGGGTGGCCTGCCTGCTGCTGTCACTTCTTAAAGCGATCGTCTTCTCAGCTTTCTCGTGGCCCTGATCTCTAAGGCCATAAAGTTATTCAATTATATCAGCTGCAAATGATGATGAGCAAATGATTTTGAGCATAGAAAACCAATTTTCAAGCAACTTCCCTGATTTATATATATATATATATAGAGAGAGAGAGAGAGAGAGAGAGGGAGAGAGAGAGAGAGAGAGAGCACAAAACATCTTATTTTGCTACAGGTGAGTGAAACAGAGTATTTTAGCATGGTGAATTGCTTGATAAAAATTGCTTCCTAAAGCAACTCGGTGACCAAATGTTACACACAGAAGGCATTGAAAATGCCTACGATGAGTCCTCCCGACACAGGTCACCCCACCTGAACCCCCTTACTTCCAGCTGACCAGTCTCTGCTTGTGGCCACCTGCATGCCCACAGCTTCCCCATGTGCTGAGTTATAAATAGCAGAAACAAGCAGAAGTTTAGATGAGTAACAGAGGCTTGGGATCCATGTGGCTGAAAGTGTCCGCCTTAATCAAGGCTTTCCTGGCTGCAAGTTTCCGAGAAAAATACACACAGATTATGGTACAACAGTCCCTGTTTGTCCAGGATCCCTTTGCACATGTGCTGCTGAAGTGGGATATGTTAGAAAGATACTTGGGTGTCTTATGGGATCTAAGAGCAGAAAGCACAGTCAGCTTCTTGAGAAACTACAGCCAGGAACTGGGAAAGCCTCAGGAGTCACACAGCTGTTCTTCTTTGTTCCTCTGCGTAGCTTGTATATTCTAGTTCTCTCTGAATGTAGCTTAATTCTTCTCTCTCTCTCTCATCTGCAGATTAGCTCGCTCATTTACCCTTAGTAAAAGGGTACATGGATATAACTTAGTGGGATATAGGGGTCCACATCCACATGACATTCTTCTTTAAGGAACCCAAGTAATAATTCAAACTCTTCAGAGTCCAAATGTGTTCCAATGTCTTCCTAGGAATGTTAACCCAATAATTAGAATAGTCAAGATGTTCATATTGATTCTAAGTTCATATAAAACAATTTGAAATTGTTCCTCAATCAACATATTGAACATACTTTTTCTTGAGCATACCACTAGAGGAAGGGTTACAGAATATTATGGTAGAAACTCGTTCCCGCTCAATGAATATTTAAGACCCTAAATACTTCTGTCTTTTCAGAGCATGTTCTAATCCTGCATCGTTTATTAGCATTCTCTTGCATATTTTAAACATTAGATCAACTCAGCCTAGAACAATTATTTGATTAATTGAAGTATTTATCCCCAAAACATTGACCTCATATCCCATTACTTTGAGGCTAAACTTGTGGTTATTTCAAAGACAGACTTCTCAAGAGTTTGTTTGCATATCTGAAATTCTTGCTATCAGAAACATTCTCCAAATGGTTAGTTGAGCTTAATTAAAATGGGAGTATGTTTAGTGTTAGTTAACAAGTCATCCTCAACATTGCAAACAGAACAGACCAATGTCTTAGCGAATTCCATGCTAGCTACTGCTTTAAGACAATTATGGTTTCAATTTTCTCTAATGAACTATTAGCAGAACCACAAAACACATTTTAAAATTAGATTGTAATTGTGCATGGTAGTCTACTGTTATCTTGCAAAGTATACATTCCAATCAGTTAATTCTAAGCAGATTTTACACATGAATTAAGAGTAATTCATTCACAGGTTGGATGAAATTGTTGAGTTTCCCCTTAAAGTTTAATAGTGCTCATGGGTGGTGATTTCACCTGAAAGAATCTGTAATGTTTTATTGCCTATGACATTTTTATGAATCTCTACTTTTCTTATGATATTTCCTTCACTGATTTGGGTATAGACCCCTTTTCTGCTTATAGTATCCTAAAACATTCCTAGAAATTTCTTATTGTAACTTTGAACTCTGCTCACATATGTAAATTATTATAGCATTATCTGCCTAATATAGCACTTATTTTTATAAGATGTTTAATTTTAACACAGTATTACCTATACAGAATTTAAAAAGTCAAATGGTTCTCTAAACCTTATGAAAACAAACAAAAAGTACTCTCCTGTCCTACCCCTCACAGTTCCCACAAAACAACCTCAGCTCATTTAGCTGTTTCCTTGGAGTTTTAGGTTGAATTTGTCACCCAAAAGACATGTGTATTAGTCTGCCAAAGGGGTGCTGATGCAAAGTACCAGAAATCTGTTGGCTTTATAAAGGTAATTTCTTTGGGGTGAAAACTTACAGTCCCAAGGTTGTGGAAAGTCCAACGCAAGGTACTGTAAGAGGTACTTTCTCACCAAAGTCAGCTGCCCTGTGTTAAAGCAAGATGGCGGGCAGTCTCTGCCTGCTCTCTCAGGGCTTCCTATATCAGCCTCTGGCAAAGGGTTCGTTTCTTTCCGGGCCTTCTCAGCTGTTCAGCTGCTCTGTTCTCTTCAGCTGCAAACTATCAGACGAATGGCTCATCTCTCCCTGGGGGCCCAGGATCAAACATGACAGAGCTCTCTCCTCTTCCGTGTGTCCACTTATATCAGCCCACCAAGGGGGCGGGGACTCAACCTGATCATGCCCTACTGGTGTGGTCGAATCAAAAGCCCTGAATTGGGTTTATCAAGTTAACTTGAATCCTTTGAATTCAATCAATCAAAGGGTATTACACCCAGAGGAATAGGTTAGTTTACAAACATACTCTTTCTTTTTTGGGCATTCATAAATAATCTCAAACTGCCACAACATGTTTAATTCCTAACTACCCCCCAGTCTGATCCATGTGACTTTATGTGAAAATTGGATCTTTGACGATATTGTCAGTTAATATGAGCTAATCCAGTATGACTGCTGTCCTCATAAAAGGGGAAGGGTTGGACCCAGGCAGACGCGGGGCAGCCATGTGACTGCCAGCAGATGGCCAGAAGCTGGGAAGGCCAAGGAAGGTTCTCCCTGCAGATTCCAGCCTCCAGACCGTGTGTTTCTGTGAGCCAGTGGCAGCGCTAGGCCTGTAAGATACTTGGATATATCAGCGGATGTCTAGAGACGTGCTCATACTATTATTTCTTGGTTTTTAAAATTTTTCAATATTACTTATATTTTGAATTCCTATTATAGAATATAAAGAGTTAGAAGTCTTAAATCTTGCCTTCTACCTCATTCCCTACACAAATCTCTCCCTCTCAATGAAGCTATGATTAATGGCTAATTCATTATGACAGATAGTTTCATGATGATTTTATATAAATATTACTCAGAGCTGAACTATGTGAAATACAACGGTTATATTTTGTTTCTTGTATAAGTTTTGGTCCCCTGAAGTTAATAGTTTCCTGGGATTGTTTTTTCTTTATTTGCTTTTTAACCTTTTCTATGCACTTGTGTGGATTGCTCTATTGTTAATTTGGTTAATCTAGGAACTCTTGTTTTCAGAATTCCCCTCTCCTTATGGTTCTTAGAGTCAGTCAAAGAGGAACCTGTGCAAGATGTGGGAAGTGGAGCTAAAGCAGTGACCACTGGTTTGTACTATTAAAAAAATAATGACCGACAAGCACAGAGTGGCCCAGCCAATTCCAGGCTGTACTTGCTCTCCCTGCCTCCGGTCCAGTGCTTCAGCTGCTGGTTCTGATCACCTCCAGTGACTTCAGGCCTCCCCCAGATGTGGCTCCTACACAGAGGCAGGCGCTGCTCATGGAACGTCCAGTGCTTGGCAAAGCGCCCACGTGTCCACCTGGCCCAGGGATTTAGGAGGGCTGGTTAGCGACCTAAGTCGCTAAGTCTCCTTTCGCCCCTTCCTTATTTCACTTTCCCAGCTTCTCCCATGCTGGATATGGGCTAATTCCTACAATTATCCTAACTACTCCCAGTAGTTGTCTTTCTCTGAGTGAATCCTCATTGAGGACCTATCACCAGTTCATCCCAAACTCTTGAAAGAATTGTAAATCTCATTTCAAGATGTTCACACACATTAGGTATTTATTAATCCTTTAGAAATTCCCTTTGGATCCCTCTATTCTGATTCTATGTGGATGTTCTAAAGGCTCAATTCACTTATGTTATCGTGAGGTTACCCGGGAATGCCTTCCCATCTCTCTGCTATTCAGCTTTCCTCTTCCCTCGATTCCATGCTGTACTAGTCAGCCAAAGGGGTGCTGATGCAAAATACCAGAAATCTATTGGCTTTTATAAAGGGTATTTATTTGGGGTAGAAGCTTACAGTTACCAGGCCTTAAAGCGTAAGTTACTTCCCTTACCAAAGTCTGTTGTCATGTTGGGGCAAGATGGCTGCCGACGTCTGCCAAGAGTTCAGACTTCCTGGGTTCCTCTCTTCCCAGGGCTTGCCTCTCTCCAGGCTCAGCTGCCCTGCTCTCTCCACAAGCCCAGCTGTAGACTATCAGGTGAATGGCTCTGTCCCTCTCCCCGAGGTCCTGCTGTGTCTAAGGAGCCATCTCTATTCTTCTGTGTTCTTCTCCTGTGTGTTCACTTCCCAGGCTCCAGCTGAAAAACTCAGCATCAAAACTCCAACTCACTCCTCTGCTCTGCCGTGTAGTTTTCTCTGTGAGTTCTCACCCACCAAGGGGGCAGGGACCCAATGTCCTACTAACGTGGCCCAATCAAAGCCCTGATCATAATTTAATCACGCCCAAGCACAGACATAATCCAATATCTATTTTTGGAATTCATAAACAATGCCAAAAGCCACCCATGCCGTTCACAAACATAATAAATGCCAAACTGCCACCCACGCATTCCTTCCTTGTGGTTTGGGCCCTTGTTCCGGTGAAGCCACCCCTGCAGCAGCTTCCTGAGAAAGATGCATGCATCTTACCTCTCTAAAGAAATTAAATGTAGAAATTACTCTGCTCGTGAGCGCTGGCCTTTCTCCTGCTGCTTTCTCTTCGTTTCCATCGTGTCAGGTTCCAGTGCTAAGGGGTGCAGTGGTTGCTCCTTGTCATGAACAGGCCCTGCCAGCAGGTAGGGAGGGGCCATCTACAGGGAGTGGGCAGGGAGAGCGTTTTCTATTTTTATTTACTTTTTGCTTTATTTGTAGAGGCTTGTACATGGACTTTAGAAATCAGATCTATACACTGAGTAATTTCTCTCATTTCAAGGAATATTCATTCCTTTCCTACTGGCAGTTAATCAGAAAAACGGTCTTAGGGGTGATGTGGAACGAATCCTTTCATCCATCCTCCAAGTGCCCTTCAAACATTCCACATTCTAGTTATTTAAAAAGCCATATTTCATGTTTATGTTCTACTTTATAAAAGAGATAATTGCACATGTTGGGAAGAAGTTAATTGGAATATAAGCTACATAGAAAATGAAAATGCTGAATCTTGACTGAGAATGTTAAAAAAAAAATAGTAGTTTTTAAAGGGATAAAGGAAATACTTCCTCTTATCCAATAATTTCATTATAAGAGATAATGTCAAAATAATCTCAGAATCCATCTTTCTGGAAACTAGGCCATTTAATAAACAAAATCTGTGTATTTGGGCCTGGGGTTATGAAAGAATTTCTTTGCATATTTAATTCTTATTTTGAACACTCCCACTCTTCATGGTTGGAATTCAAGTTAAGTTTAAACTCAGGCAGGAGTGGCAATATGTAATCAATAATTGCATTTCTTTAAAAGTACTTTTATTACTGCTCTGATATATTTACATGGAATATTTTATGTTTTCCAAATGCTTTCAACAATCTCTGTTAATTTTTTTTTTTTTTTTTTTTTACTTATCACTACATTTATTAAAATATGTCATCATTAGAAACAAATAACTATCCCAGAACAAAGGAATTATTAAATAACTAAAAGTAGATAGAGTAATACACAGTAGATTATAAAATTATTATATAAATCTACATTAACCAGCATGGAAATCCATCAATAAATCAAGTTCAGTGAATATATTTGGAACAGTAAAATGTGATTCCAGAGAATCTTTCAATTACCAGGGAATTTTTTTTTTTTTTTTTATTATGGGTAAAAATCAAAATTCTCACAATACATACAAACATTTGCAAAATGATATATAAATATATATGCATATATGTGTATTTGCTTACAAAAATGTTGTTTATATATATATATACATATATTTTAAGAGGTGCTTAGATTACCCAAAATATTACACGGAACCCACTGGGATTCCCATGTTGCCCACCTCCCACACCTCCCATCACATCCCACACAAACATCTCCCACAGTGTGGCCCACCACCCTCAATGAACTTACACATCCTGGAGCCTTGCCACCAACCATAGACCACAGTTCACACTGTAGACCACACTCTCTTCCACTCAGATCTGAGTGGTGTGTGCTGATTTAAAATGGCCTACATCCGTTGCCACAACAGTACTCAGGACAACCTCCAAATCCCAAAGAAGTCCCTGTATTTCAACTGCTCGTCCCCTCCCTGCCCCAAAAGTGTCAAGTGGCCACTGGCTCCACCTCATTGTTATAATTTCTTCCATTGCTAGAATCACCATATGTGAACAACAGAATACCATCAAGTCCACTCTAGTCCATAGTTCTTCCCCCAATCCTGAGGAGACTGGGATGGTGATGTCCACTCCACCTCCAAGTGAGAGAGGGCTTATATCCCATGGATATGGTGGGTGGGATGATCCTGCCTGCAGATGCAGGCCCTCACCATTCCCTGGGATGGCCATTGCCCATCGTTGTCTCCTCACCAGGTGACTTGGATGAGTCCATTGAGCTGTAGGGTAGGAGTTGCAGCTCCACCTAGATTTCATGCACACCTGGCACATAGGTACGCGGGAGGCTCCAGTCTCTGGAAGTATACCTAAAAACTCCAGCATCGCATATAGGTTTGAATAGAAGGGACTGGTGAACCATGTGCAAGGAGGACTTATTTGAGTCTAATTCTGTCACTCTCAGGAGCACAGATTCCAAAATAGAACCCACTGATAAGGCATCAGTCTCTGGGGCTATCCCCCCTTATATAGGACCAGGGTGTCTCCGGAGCTCTCAGGAACCCCACTGAGTGGGGTGA
>JAKSZT010054548.1:5580608-5624403 GCA_026826555.1 Tolypeutes matacus | reverse complement strand
ACTGGCTCCACCTCATTGTTATAATTTCTTGCATTGCTAGAATCACCATATGTGAACAAGAGAATACCATCAAGTCCACTCTAGTCCATAGTTCTTCCCCCAATCCTGAGGGGACTGGGATGGTGATGTCCACTCCAACTCCAAGTGAGAGAGGGCTTATATCCCATGGATATGGTGGGTGGGATGATCCTGCCTGCAGATGCAGGCCCTCTCCATTCCCTGGGATGGCCATTTCCCATCGTTGTCTCCTCACCAGGTGACTTGGATGAGTCCATTGAGCTGTAGGGTAGGAGTTGCAGCTCCACCTAGATTTCATGCACACCTGGCACATAGGTAGGTGGGAGGCTCCAGTCTCTGGAAGTATACCTAAGAAACTCCAGCATCACATGTAGGTTTGAATAGAAGGGACTGGTGAACCATGTGCAGGGAGGACTTATTTGAGTCTAATTCTGTCACTCTCAGGAGCACAGATTCCAAAATAGAACCCACTGATAAGGCATCAGTCTCTGGGGCTATCCCCCCTTATATAGGACCAGGGTGTCTCCGGAGCTCTCAGGAACCCCACTGAGTGGGGTGATAGGCACTTAGATGTTCTATGAGCTCCTACTGAGGTGTGCGTAAGAGTTACCTCTGGGATGACCTCCCGACTCTCTTTGAAGTCTCTTAGCCACTTGAACTCATTTGTCTTTACCATTTCCCCCTTTTATTCAAGGTCTTTTTCCAGTTGTGTTGCCAGTTGGCACTTGGGAAAAGTTTTCAATTAGCAATAATCGTGCCTCGGATAAACCTCATTGGCTATCTGTTAATTTTTTATTTAACAAATATTTAATTAACATTATGTGCCAGCCAAGTCCTAGGCTAGGCATTCATACTGAGCAATACACACTCTCTCCTTGCCCATAGGGCCTTTATAAGTTGAAAAGAGAAACCTACTCGTTTATCGACATAATGGTTCATTATATCACAGCATGATAGATGCCAAAATAGAGACTGATAAGGACGCTATGATCACAGGCAGTGTGGTCAAAATGTCTGGCCAGAGGAAGTGAAAAAGTATAAAGGACGATGGGAAGGGATTTAGGAAAGCTGTCCTATCGGAGGAGACACCCTTGCAAAGGCCCAGCGGTCAGAGGGAGCACAATACATTTGGGAATCTTGAAGCGGTTCCTAAAAAACATGGAAAGTGAGTGGGGAAAGATAAGGCTTTGAAGATAATCCAAAGGCACATTATGTAGCCTTTTGTCTGCCACATTAAGGATTTGGAGCTTTGAGGAAATACTCAGATTAGATTTGGGTTTGAAGATTGGAAATGGGTTTGAAGGTGAATCAGGCCCAGGGAGACGGTCAGGTGGCTGCTGCAACAATCTGGATGAGAGAAAATGAGGACTTTAATGTGGACTTTCAAGAGGCATTAAGAAGGAAGATGACCAAAGCTTGTGACTGGTTATGTGGGGAGTGGACTGTACAAAGGGGTCAGAGTTGACAAGAAAGCTTTAGGCACTACCGTCTGGGCAAATAGGGTAGAAAGAATAATGAGTTCGATTTGGATAGCTGTGGGACATCAAGTTTAAGTGTCCAGTGGGCACTAGCCACGCTGGCCTAGATACCAGAGTGACCTGGACTAGAGAAATTAATTTGGGGGGCTTTGGTAATCACAGGGCAACCCAAGTGCCAGGAGCGGAGAGTCTCACTCATGGAGAGCACGTAGGGTAAGAAGAGAAGAGCAATTCTGTGGGACAGATTGGTATTATATCTGAAGTAGGTAATTTCAAAAGAGAGGAGCCTGTTAGAGCAAAACCTTGGCCAAAGATGCTTAAGCAAAATGTCCAGTTAAGAGTGGGTGTGCCCCCTCCACTTCCCGCCTGTCGGTTCAACCACAGAAAGGGCTGGCTTGCACACAGACGTCAGTAAGATACAGAGTCTCCCTCCAGGCAGTTACAGGGGAGAAGACCTGCCAAATAAAGAGAAACCGTTGAAAAACAATTTTGCCACAAGAATGGGGTAGCATTACTTAATTGAGAGCTAAACAACCTCTTTCGAATTCAGAGACTCCTTCACTCATCAGGTGCCAGGAATTCTGATGGAAATGCTAAATTAAGTAGTGACTATTTGAACTAAGACTTTAGTTCAGCTGTTATTTTCTAAAAACACAACCCCCAAAATGTCTAGAAACCTTTAGGCAAATTTGCTTGTTGAATCTACTTCAGCAATAAGAAAATTGTCTCTCTGCGAAGAGAAAGCTCAGAGCCACACAGGTGGATTCTCACTATCGAGAAAACCATCTCAAAATCATGTCTTTCGTTAAGAATAGAGAAGTTGCATCAATACAAACCTTTCAGAAATCCAGCCAGCTGAATTCCATGCTTTTTTTTTCCCTACCAGTTGCAATTTTATTATACCAGACAGAAGAGTTGTCCCCTTGAATTTAATATAATGAGATGTTTATTTAATACAATGAACAGATTGGTGAAATTATCAAAATTTGATAGAGACAAAAGGATCCATCTGAAAATTCCGATTTCAGGCTACGAGATAAGGGTCTGGGCAGCACTTGTCACTATAGGAGTCCATTCCTAAGAAAGTAAAGGGCAGGGCTTTCATTGGTTCATTTAATTTTGTAAGCAAAAGCAAAAAGGGAAAAAATCATCTCCATGCTGAGCTATTTAAATATGTCAAACCATAAATTAACTCCATTAATTAATAGGTGTTAGAGATGACACAATCCTTTCCAAATTTATGTATAATTCAACCAGGGCCCTATTTGCCACCCACTGGTCTCCTCTCTGTAGCTTCAAAAATGAATATAATGTAGATAGTAAGTTCAAGAAGCTAATTTTATCAAAGGAAAGTGATGTTTTAACAGATCACTCTAATAAATGTGATAAGTGCTTAAAAGAGTTTATGTAAAGTGTTCATCAGCATAGGAGGATGATTAAAAAGCAAAAAACAACAACAAAAGAAGTTGATCAATGAAATCCAAAACCAGTTTTTTCAAAAGATAAGCCTTTTGTAAGATTGATTATTAAAAAGTCACAAATAAAAATTTCCAATAAGAAAAACCTGGGTTTGTAAAGAAACAGAGGAAACTAGAAAATAACTCCTTAGAAAACTGTTTATCAAAACAATTTGTAATTCTAGGTGAAATACATAAGAATAAACATAAATTATTAAAGTTGTTCTCAAAAAATATTTTAAGAATCTAAAGTGTCCAATGATAAGAGAAGAAAATAAGACTTGTGAAATACCTCTCCCCATCCCACCCCAGTAAAAAGGTCTTTACCGGCAGCTTCAACCAAGTTTTTATAAAGCAGCTAATTCCCATCCCAGTGAAAGACATGTGAGCTCATAACCTGTTCCACAGCATAGGGAAAATATAGGTGTATACTCAACTCTACTTACCAAACTAGTTTATTTTAAAAGTTAGAAAAGAATAACACAAGAAAAGCAAAGTACAGAGAAATCTCTTTTATGAACATTAGTAGGATAAATCCTAATAAAAAAAGGAGAACAAAAATGAGAAAGGCATTGAAATGAGAACAAAAAATAATTTAAAGGGAGTGAAGATGAAGAAGAGGAGCAGGGGGCAGATGTGGCTCAAATGCTTGGGCGTGCGTAATAGTGTGGCAGTATAAATTGAAAGCTCAGTCATCAGGCAGGAAAGTGATGGTAAGATGCTCCACACACTTTCCTTTGAAAGCAAAGCACAATGTCACAGGCTACTAACGTTGGGAAGGACATCAGAGCTCATTTAATCCAAACTCTTTATTTATCTTGATGGTTGATATCCCAACTTGTTAAATAAAGTGCTACTTCATTTACATTAACATACTCTCATGTGCTATCAAATAATGTGTGACTGGTTCCGGGAATTCTCACAAGTGCTAAGTACATCAGTTTACTGACCTCTGTGTCTTTGTGTAAGGGCTAAAATAATTCATTTTTTTTTCCAGTTAGGAATTCTTGGTCAGAATAATGGCATAATTTTAACATGAAGAGTTTCCCTGTCTTGCTGTTGGAGGAAAACTGCAGCCTAGAAATTTCCTTTCTGGATAATGTGGAGAGTGGTATAAAATGCCTGAGGAAAACAGGCAATTTGTTGTTATAAGGACATTTGAACGATGGCCACGTGGGGGTCAGAGAACGGAAGCACCATCCCTTTTAGCCAAGGAGCAAACGGTTTCAATGTCTAAGTTAGTTATTGGTTTATAGTGGTTTCTCAGGAAACAGATCCCAGAACTAATTGTGACATGTTTATGTCTGGTAATGGAATATTAATTGAGAAGATGTGTCACTTTTTCTTAACACTGTTCATTTTGTTTACGTCCCCACCTGCCACTTAGCCTGCCTTACTACTCTCATCTTTCACTTCCCAGATCTTGTCTCATTTCCAGGAGGCTTATAATCCAATTAATTATAATTAACATATTGTCTGGAATCTGTTTCATAAAAATGTGTTTGTATAGTGTCAAAACAATATTCTCTAAAGAGCATTGCCTTTCAGTTGAAGGAATCCTGTATTTACATAAAAGGGCATGATTACTGAAAAACCACCCAACAGGACAATGAGCAAAGGATATGCACAAGCACTTTACAGAAGAGGAATTTCAAATCACCAATAAGCCTATGCAGTAATAATTGAGGAAATGCAAATGAAAACAGCAGTACTATTTCACATGCATCAAATTAATACAATTGAAATTTCTGAAAAATGCAAATGTGGGTGAGATGGAGAGCTACAGAGACATGCATGCACTTCTGATTGGGGTATAAATTAATACAAACAGCACAGAAAGCAATCTGCAATGTCTGACGGAGTCAAAGATGAACCAGCAGTGCCCGGCTGATATGTAACCTATGTGTGGGTAAGAAGAAATACAAGATTATTAATAGCAACATTACTTGAAATAGTAAATTGTGTGTGCTATTTAGAGAATGAAAAAATTAATTGTAGTCTATTCACTCAAGGAATTAAGAGCCAGACTGGGCTTGATTGCCTGGGCTCAAATCCTGTCTTTGCTACATCCTAGAAGTGAAAATAGATAAATCATTGAACACTTAGAAGCTTGCCTCTCT
This sequence comes from Tolypeutes matacus, assembly GCA_026826555.1. Lineage (NCBI taxonomy): Eukaryota > Metazoa > Chordata > Mammalia > Cingulata > Chlamyphoridae > Tolypeutes > Tolypeutes matacus. The sequence goes on along the minus strand of JAKSZT010054548.1, from coordinate 5,619,330 downwards.
CCTCTGTTATGTAAGTGTAGTACTTACTGTGTTTTGTCATAATTCAAGGAGATAATCCATTTAAAACACTTAGAACAGCTGTCACTCCATTCCTGTGAGCTATTGTCATTTTTGTCATTGTATTATTCCTATAGCGGTTTACTGAATAAACTGTAGCTAAACACATCGATATGAATAACTCTTAAAATCCATTTGGAATGAAAAAGACACATTGTAGAATCATTTGTACAATAGTGTGCCAGCTATATATTGTTTGAACACATACAAAAATGTACTATACTACATTTATGGGTCCATAAATAGGCACTATTAATAAATAAAAGCACGTGGAGGGGAGCACATGTGACTCAAGTGGTTGAGCGCCTGCTTCCCACTTTGGAGGTCCCAGGTTCAATTCCAGGTACCTCCTAGGAACAAAAACAAACAACAAGCAAGCTAATGAAAGAAACCAACTCAGTGGGTGAGTTCTGGCTTCCCACTTATGAGGTCCTAGGTTCAATCCCTGGCCCCAGTATCTCAAAGGAAAAAATAAAAAAGTACATGGAAGTGATAATACTTAATTCAGGACAACGGTTGTCTCCTGGATGCAAGGGAGAGTGTAGAAACTGAAAGGTTTATGCAGAAAGTATCAAATATATATGAAATATTTTATTTCCTTTGAAGTGTCTTAAATATGTAAATATGTCAAGCTCTAGGATTTGATAAATCTGGAATGCAGGTACATGAGTGTCCTTTGTATTCCATTTCCTGTGTATTTCAATAGCTCATGAGAATAAAGAGGTAAAAAGACAAATTCCACCATACTTCAGATCATCCGTCTGTTATGGAACAGTGCATCCTACCAACACGCAGAGGGAAGCCAAACAAATCCCCTTCCTTAAACCAGGGGTTTCTGCTCTGCTACCAGTTATCTTGATCAAAGCAGCTTGGCATAGTCTTTATAATTGCTGCAGAAACAAGCAGAAACAAATTGGAAATGATGGGTTTTGATACGTTTGCCAGTTGTTCCCTTAGCTAAATCACAGTCCAAACCAGCTAGAAAAATCTTTAAGGCTCCACATGCTTTAAGACCTTAAAAAAAATAACATTGAACTTCTATTTACCTAGTCAAATAAGATCTTCTTTTTCTCCTTTGACTTTTTCCTTCTCGAGCTTTTTGTTGTTTTTACTTCTTTGTAATGATTCAACAACAGTACTTAATGTTTTGGAAAATAATTTCAGACAAACCAACAATTTACTCCTTGGAAGCAACATTCCAAAGGACCAGAACCATGAGAATTAGTTTGGCAGTTTGAGGCAGAGAGCTGTTTCCTGGGGAAGAACAGTTTCCCACCAAGATGGCCTGTCACAAGCACCCAGCCGTCCTTCAGCCTCTGGGGTCCCACTGGCCCCAGGCATGTTCCCTGTCTCTCACACCTTTGAGCCCCCACCTCCCCGCTTACTCAGATTAAAGGCAGTCCTCAGTCCTTCTGCCCCGTGCGTGCTCTCTCACTTCATCATGTGCCTAGCAAAACAGCAGCCCTGGAAAAACCCAACTTCTCATTTTTGTGCTTGTCCCTTCCATATGTAAGCACAGCTAGAGAGAATCTCACACCCAGGCTGGCTGGTCTCAGTCTAAAATCATCCCTTCTAACCATGACTGTGTCCCTCCATCCAACATTTCTTTCTCTATTTACTCTCCTGTTCAAGACAAATATTACTTGTCTTCACCTCTTTCCTCTAAAGACTGAACTTACTCTGTCCACATCCTCACTTTCAGCTTATGACCTTGCTTCCTTTTTCACTAGAAAAAAAATAGAAAGAAGCAAGAAAGAATTCCTCAAGCATGCACCACTATAGCCATCTGCTTGCCTTCCTCTAAAACAGGGGCTCTGAACCTTTTTTCTTCCACGGACCCCTTTGCCGGTCAGGTGAAAACCACAGACCCTTTCTCAGAATGTAGCAGCAGATAGTTTTATGACACTCATCACTGGCAGGTCTTTAAATTAAATCTTAGGATTATTCAAAATCACATTTTACAACTTTCCCATAATTTCAATACCTGATAACCTAACACAATTCAACATCTCTTCAAATGGTTATTTTCAGGAAACATTTAGAAATTCGAGTTTTCTCATGGCATCATAAAACCATCTCTGCCATCCTTACCAATCTTTTTGCGGGCAGTTATCCACTGCACTCAGAACATGCTACATCAAAATAAAAATCATTCTAAGCCCACACTCTACTGTGTATTATTTAATAAATACATCATACCCTCACCAACACGTCCCCACAAGAATCATGTTTTTTTGAATTTTCAATTCAAGCTCACGGACCCCCTGAAATCTTAAGATTTCAGGTTAAGAACCCCTGCTCTAAAACCACAAGTCTATCATCTGTCAACTACAGAAGGAGACTCTGTACAACTACAGAAGGAGACTCTGTAATCAGTTATGATTCAGTTTCTCTTTTGTTCATGAACTCTCATGCCTTCTTGTCTGCCTAGAACTCACTCCAGCGCTCCTCCCTTTCCTAAATCATCAGTGTTTCCCTCTCTCCGAGACCAATTCTATCAGCATCGAGTCATCTTCCTGCTTAAAGAAATAAAAGAACAATCTCTCTTGATTGGTTCACTTTGTTCTCTAGTATCAATCTTATTTCTCTGCTCCTGATATTCAGCCAAAAGCCTCAAAAGTTATCTATCCTTCTTATCTCCCATGTTTTCTCCCATTCTTTCTTAAACCCACCCCATCCAGACTTTTGTCTACATAGCTGCATCACACGCGCTCTTGAAGACATCACCAGTGATGGGCGACCAGTTTCTAGTTCCAGTGACCTATTGCTAGCTCCAATATTTAATTATTCTCAATCTTCATCTTGCTTAACCTATCAGCAGCATTTGACATAGAACATCACTCCCTCTTCCTTGAAACACTTTCTTAGCTTGGTTTCCAAGACATCATTTCCTCCCAAATTACTTCTCATCTCACTGGAAGCTCCTTCTTGGTGTTTGCTCGTGGTTCTTCTTCATCTCTTTGATTACATAGTGCCACAGTGCCCTAGTGACCTTACTTGGCTGCAAGGATGACTGGAGTGTCTCTAGCTGGGGAGTTATGTACCCTATTAAGATTCTGCTATAAATGAGAAATTAAGGCTTAAAACGTACAGGGTTCACATTTGGAATGATGGTGGCGATGGCAACATAACACTGCGAATGCAATTAACAGCCCTGAAATATGCAAATATATGAACAGGATTTAAATGGGAAATGTTGCATATATAGTAAGAGAATAAATTTTTAACAAAAATCTGTGGAACTAAACGACACAAACAGTGAACCCTAAGTTAAACCATGGACTTTATTTAATAGTACCATTATATAGATGTGCTGCCATCAATTGTAACAAATGTTTCACACCAATGCAAGGTGTTCGTAGTGGGGTGGTATATGGCAATCCTGTATTTCATGTATGGCTGTTCTATAAACCCACAACTTCTCTAATAATAATTTTAAAAAGCTCTGTTATTATGAGAATGGGGAAGAATGAATTGGGGCAACTAGCTGTTTGACACAACCTCCAAAGACTTCCTATGTCACTCAAAATAAATCAAAAGTATTTTATAATGGACTACAAAAGTACTACAAAATCTAGCTCCCTGCAAGTCCCTGCCTTTATCTTACGCCCTCACATTCATCAGGTCTTGGCTCAAATGGTAACCTTTAGTGATACTTCCCTGGCAGCAAAATTCAAAATTACACCATCACTACCACCACCACCACTAGCACACCGACCTTCTCTTTTTTTCACTTTTTTATTTTTTATTTTTTAAAAGAAACTTAGATTACATAAATGTTACACACAAAATATAGGGGATTCCCATATGCCCCACTCCCTAGTCCTCCCACATTTTCCCACATCAACAACATCCCTAGTTAGTGTGGTACATTTGCCACAATTGATGAACCCATCTTGGAGCATTTCCACTAAGCGATGACTATAGTTTACATTGTAGTTTACACTCTCTCCCTCATATTTTGGCAAGTTATTACAGGATAGACAATGGCCTGTATCTGTCATTGCAGTATCATTCAGGATAATTCCCAAGTCCCAAAAATGCCTCCAAATTACACCCATTTTTCCCTCTCCCTCCCCTCAGAACCTCCAGTGGCCAGTGCCTCCACATCCATGATAAAAATTCTTCCATTGCTGGGATCACAAAAAGTCTACAGTAGAACAACTGTAAGGCTACCCTAGTCCATCATCCATTCCCCAGTCCTGAGGATTCTGGGATGGTGATGCCCACTCCACCTCTAATTGAGAGGGGACTTAGATTCATGGGGCAGGTGGATGGGACTTTCTTGCTTGCAGTTGCGGACTCTCTCTGTTCCTTGAGATGGTTGTTGTCAGTCATCATCTCCGTGTTAGTTGTCCTGGGTGAGTCCAATGAACTGCAGAGTAGGTGTTGCAAGTCTGTTGAGATTCAGGGCTCAGCTAGCACTTGGAAAGCCCAAAGATTTAAATCTCTTGGACATAAAGCTATAAACCCTAGTACTAACTATGGGTTCAAATAGAGGGGCAGCAGAGCCATAGGATGGACCATTGATGGGCCCTTGACTGTGAGGACAGTACTTATAAATCTTTACTTTTGAAATAGAAACTTAGCAGAGTATTATAGGGTGCCTAAGTGTTACCTCCTGAGAGTCTCCTTGTTGCTCAAATGTGGCCTCTCTCTAAGCCAAAATCCAGCATGTAAATGCATTATCTTTCCCCACAGTGTGGGACATGATTCCCAGGGATAAACCTCCCTGGCATCAAGGGATTACTACCAAGAACCAACTAGCAATGCAATTGGAAAAAGACCTTGACCAAAAGGGGGAAAGGGTGAAGACAAATGAGTTTATATGGCTAAGAGACTTCAAAGTGAGTTGGGAGGTCATTTAAGAGGTTACACTTATGCACATCTCAGCACGAACTCATTGACTGCCAAAGTAAATATTACTTCAAATAACGGGGCTTCTGAGGGCTCTGGAGACATCCACCAGATGCTATAGGCAGGGCACACAGCTCAGGAGTTTGGCACCCTGCCAGTGGGTCCTACTTTGGAGTTTTTACTCCCCATTGTGATAAGAGTTGGACTCAGTTGTGTTTTCCCTATGCCTACCTTCTATTCCCAGCTTCATTTGCTCTGTGGCACATATCACCACCTTTCATACCGTTTCCTTCACTTGTTTATTTCATTTACTCTCTGTAACATCAGAAAGTTAGGGACTATTGTCTGTTTCTGCTTATATGCTCAGTGTCTAAAAGATGCCTGACAGATAGTAGACACTCAAAAATTATATGTAAGATATTTAAATATTGCTAATCTATAAATAAAAGTCTCTGGTATGCATATCCCTTTATTTGTTGAATAAATGGTAAAGTTACCATGATACAGAATTATTTTCCTTACCTTTGAAGGCTCTGAAAAGTAATTTTGTTACGATAGCAACACATAATCAGCCTCTAGAGAACTGGCTTACATGGTAAACCTAATCCCAACTATGTCATTAATTACATTAAATTAAAATGAACTAAACATTCCAATAAAATATATAAAGCTAAAGCTTACTAAACTAATATAAAAGACAAATCCACAATCATATTTGACTATCTATTGGGAGACAATTTTCCACAGGCAGGATTGGCTACATAATTTGTGAGACCTAGTGCAAAATGGAAAGTAGAGCCCCACTGTTTATAAATTATTAAAGTTTCAAAACAGTGACGGCAGAGCATCAGACAAAGCTTGGGAGCCTTCTTAGCATGGCACACCCAAGGAGCTGGCCCTGTCCATGAGTCTCTCATGCTTTGCACATCATTTGAGCAAAGCTACCAACAGTGTTTTGTCCAAGGATGTTTGTGTAGTGGAGCAGAGGGCAGATTTCTCTCCCCTTAGGACAAAGGTTGGACAGATTTTCTTACAGTTCTTATAAAATATTGAGATTTCTTAAGCTTGGGGTTGCTTGGTTGTGACACAAATCCATTGCCTGTGCAGCGTCCATCTAGGCTCACCTGTGTGGCCCGCATAGGATTTGGGTGCTATGCCACCTGCTGTGCATGACTGACAAGTCCTTTGTCTCTGACACAGGAGTCTCCTGTCTTCTGACAGCATCTGTGAATCTGTGGCAGGCCAGCTTGTTAGCTGGTAAGTAGAATGCAATCTCAGCTCCTTCCCTGTTCTTGACTCTATCTCAGTAGCTGATAAAACAAGCAGATAAAAATTCAGTAATTATATAGAAGATTTGAACAATTAACCAATTTTGATATAATTAACTGATACAGAACAGTACATCCAACAACTGCAAAAATAACTGCAAATAATATACATTATTTTACACTTTATTCTAGGCCATAATGCAAGTCTCAACAAATTTCAAAAGTATTGAAATCATAATGTGTATGTCCTCTGACCAATATGGAACTAAATTACAGATCGGAACTAAAGATAACTAGAAAAATCTCTAAATGTTTGGAAATTGGGCAACATATTTCTAAGTAATCCACAGGTCAAAGAAGAAATCACAAGGCAAATTAGAAAATATATTGAACTGAAGGATAATAAAAATGTAGCATATCTAAATGTATATGATGTAGCTAAAAGAATGCTTAGAGGAATATATAGTTCTTTTAATGTGACTATTAGAAAATAAGAAAGGTTTAAAATAAATAATTTATACTTTTAACCTAAGAAGCTAGAAAAAAGGCAGCAAATTAAACTCAAATAAAGTAGAAAAGTAATAAAAATAATAGGAAAAATAAATGGACTATATAAACCAACAAAGCTTTGACTTTATTTCCTTAAAAACATTAATAAATTTGATAAACACTTAGCAAGAGAGAGAGAACACAAATGACTAATATCTGGAATAAAGAGGACGCCCCAAACATCACACAGATATCAAGAGGATAATAAAAGGATTTTATAAACAACTTTATGCCAATAAATTTGACAATTTAGGTACAATGGATAAATTTCTTGAAAAATACAATTTATCAAAACTGATCCAGAAGAGATGAAACACATGTATATACCTATAAGAATTAAATCAAATAAAATCTGCATTTGAAAATCTTCTCATAAAAAACTCCAGATGCAGATAATTTCACTGTGACTTCTCATTATTTACAGAAGAAATAGTATCAATCTTACCCGAATTCTTCCAGAGAATAGAAAGATAGGCAACTTCCCAACTCCCAGCACATTTCATGGGGCCAGCAATACCCTGATGTCAAAACCTGAAAAGGACATTATGAAAAATGGTTTTCCTTATGGGCCATTATTTATTGTGAACATAGATCCAAATATACTAAATAAGACATTGGCTAATCGAACCTAGTTTTATATTTTAAAAGGAGCACAGCACATCAAAACTAAATGATTTTGAAAGCCATCCAAAGTAGTTCGCCCAATTAAATGAAGGGAGATGAACCACGTGATTACTTCAATAAATGCAAAAAAATAATTTTATAAAATTCAACATTTATTATTATTTTTTAAATGCTCAGCATAGTTAGAAATAACCAAAGATTTGGTCTGTACAAATGAAATCTTAATGGCCATCGTAACATGGTAAAACATTGACCGCTTGCCCCTGAGAATGGCAAAAAGACAAGATGTTCACCTCTACCCTTCTATTCAGAATTGAATAGAAGTCCCAACTAGTTCAATAAAGCAGGAAAAAAAACATTTTTTAAGGAAAAATTATTGAAAACTAACAAGTAAAAGTGTTATCATTTGCAGGTGGTATAACTATATACATAGAAAGTTCAAAATAATGTACAGACTATTAGAAATAATAAGCAAATTTAGGAAGGTTGCTATACAAAGTCAACACACCCTGTTTTGTGTTATGCCACAGGGGCACGATGTTACTCCTCCCAGTTAATCTGTAAATTCTCTGTTGAGGTTGATGACACTCCACACACCAAGATAATACGAAAGTTGATTATTCATACATGGGAGTTCTGGCAGCTCCACCCTGGCTCAAGCGAGGCTGAGAGAGTGGTTTGGGTTAATAAGGGCCGGCTGGTGGCACTGAGGAGAGTTCCTATCTGCAGGCTGGTGATTTGCCAGGTTTTCGTTTGTGAAATATCAATTCTGCCCAGCTATGGAGCAGAAGGAATAGAAGGAGGGGGGGCATAAAAGAAGTCAGAGTTTAAACATCAAAACATGTTGTCAGACTTTTTTGTCACGTAATGCAAATTGTATTTCTTTATACTAGTAACAAGCAATTGGAAAGTGAATTCTTTAAAAACTACTACTTATAAGAGCATCAGAATGCATCAGACTCCTTGCAGCAAATTTTATGAAAGATTAGGAGACCTCTATCCTATGAAAACTATTAAACATTACTGAGAAAAATAAAAGAACGTAATAAATGGAGAAATATGCCATGTTCATGGATTGAAAGACTCAATATGGTGAAGATGTCAATTCTCCCCACACTGATCTATGGGTTTAATGGAATCCCAGCAGGTCTTCTGTAGAGCTTGCTGATGAGTATGGCATCTGAGGCAAAGGATTTAGCTGAATGATCATAATGGCAGGGATTATTAAACTGAAATTACCAAAGAACTCACCCCGTGATGAGACACAAAGCTTCCAGAAGGAACAAATACCACTGTTTGTAGATCAGAACACTCTCTTCTCTAAACCTTGCTGAGGATGCTGTACCCTAGCTGTGTTTGCCTCTCTGACTCTGTTTTCTCTTCTTCCACTGTGGCCGATTTCCCTTCTGACATATCAATCTTTTTTTCACTTTTAACACATATTTTATCATTTTAATATATATATATTTTTAGAGAAATTGTTAACTTACAAAAAAATCATGCATAATGTACAGAATTCCCATACATCACCCCCCGCCCCCAACACCTTACATTGTTGTGGAACATTTGTTACAGATTATGAAAGATCATCATCAAAATACTACCACTAACAATGGTCCATTGCTTGCATTTGGTATATTTTTTCCATGCACCCCCTATTATTAACACCATGTGTTAGTATTGTACATTTTTGTTATAGTTCATGAGAAAACACCCTCATATTTGTCCTGTTAACCACATTCCATCTTCTACCACATGATTCACTGTGTTATACAGTCCCATGCTTTGTACAGTCTATCCAAAGTGGACACTCGGTGACTCTCACTTTCATTGCAGGGGTGTGCAGTCATCGTCTCAGTAAATTTTTGAACGTTTTCCTTAGTCCATCCCGTACCCCCTATTATTGACACTTAGCTCTGACATAAATACCTTCTTTGACACTGATGGAAGTATTTTACACTATTGCTGTCAACTATAGTCCATAAGTTGTATTAATTGTATTTTCCTATAAATCACCATATTCTTACAACCTTGTAAAAGTAACATACTTTTATTCTAGCTCATAGAAGAACATTCTTATATTTGTATTTTAACCAAAATCCTCATCCATCTCCAGGTACACAGTGTTATTTAGTGCTAGATTATTCTCTAGCTTTCTTTCAATTGATATTTATATCCCTAAACTTCCCCCTTTCAGCCACCATTCCATTTATAAACTAGCCATTTTACTTATACTCACTATAATGTGTTACCGTCAACTCTATCCATTCCACATTTTTACAGTAAGCTAATTAAAAAGTCTATAAACATTAAGCATCAGTACCCCTTCTCAGCCCTCATCCTATCTCCTAGTAATCTATAATCAAGGTTTTTAACTCCATGTGTTTGTTCTTCATATTCTTGAGATAATACAATATTTGTCCCTTGGTATCTGGCTATTTCAAGAGCATAATGACCTCATGTTTCATCCATTTTATCATATGTGTCCCAATTTCATTTCTTTTTACAGTAGCTTAGTATTCCATAGTATGTATATACCACATTTTGTTTATCCATTCTTCACTTGATGGACACTTGGGTTGTTTCCATCTTTTGGCAATTGTGAATAACGCCACAACGAACATCAGTGTACAAATGTCTGTTCATGTCACAGTATTCAGTTCTTCTGGATATATTCCTAGTAGAGTGATTGCCAGATCATGCAGCAGGTCTATATTTAGCTTCCTGAAGAACCACCAAACTGTCTTCTACAGACGCTGCACCATTTCTACATTCCCACCAACAGTGAAGGAGTGTTCCTATTTCTCCACATCCTTTCCAACACTTGTTTTCTGTTTTGTCTCTCTCTTTTTTCAATAATGGCCGTTCCATGAGGGGTGAGATGATATCTTTTTGTAGTTTTGATTTGCATTTGCTGGTGATGTTGAACATTTTTTCATGTGCTTTTTGGCCATTTGTATTTCCTCTTTGGAGAAATGTCGATTGCCCATTTGTAAAATTGGATTGCTTGTTTCTTTTGTCATTGTGCTGTGTGGTCTCTTTATATAGCAATGAAATCAAACTCTTATCAGATATGTGGTTTCCAAATATTTTTTCTCATTGAGTGGGCTGCCTTTTCACCTTCTTGGCAAAGTTCTTTGAAGCACAAAAGTGTTTAGATTGAGAAGGTCCCATTTATCCATTTTCTCTTTTGTTGCTCGTGCATTTGGGGTAAGGTTTAGGAAACCACCACCTACCACCAGGTCTTGAAGATCGTTATATTTTCTTCTAGGGGTTTTATGGTTCTAGGTTTTATATTTAGGTCTTTGATCCATTTTGAGTTAATTTTTTAATAACGTGTGAGGTAGGGGTCCTCTTTCTTTCTTTTGGTATGGATATCCAGTTCTCCCAGCACCATTTGTTGAATAGACTGTTCTGCTTCAGCTAAGTGGGCTTGACAGCCTTGTCAAAAATCATTTGATCATAGATGTAAGGGTCTGTTTCTGAACCATAAATTTTGTTCCATTGCTCTATATGTCTAGTTTTATGCTAGTACCATGCTGTTTGTACCATTGTAGCTAGGTGATATGATTTAAAGTCTGGAAGTGAGAGTCCTTCAACTTCTTTCTTCCTTTTTAACATGTTTCTGGCAATTCAGGGCCCCACACCCTTCCCAATAAATTTGATAATTGTGTTTTCCATTTCTTTAAAAAATGCTGGTGGAATTATTATTGGATTGCATATCAATTTGTGTTTGAATTGAAATCTTAACGATATTTAGTCTCCCAATCCATGAATACTAAATGTTCTTCTATTTATTTAGGTCTTCTTTTATTTCTTTTAGCAATGCATTGTAGTTTTCTGAATACAAGTGCTTTACATCTTTAGTTAAGTTTATTCCTAAATATTTGATTCTTTTTAATCACTATTGTAAATGGAATTTTTTTTTCCCTGACTTCCTCCTCAGATTGCTCATTATTAGTATATGGAAACACTACTAATTTTTGCGTATTGGTCTTCTATTTTGTCACTCTGTTGAACTCATTATTTATCTCTAGGAGCTTAATTGTAGATTTTTCAGGACTTTCTAGATGAAGGATCATATCATCTGTGAATAGTGAAAGTTTTACTTCTTCCTTCCAATTTGGATGCTTTTATTTCTTTTTCTTGACTGTTTGCTCTAGCTAGAACATCTAGCACTATAATGAGCAACAGTGGTGACAGTGGGCATCTTTGTCTTTTTCCAATCTCAACAGGAAAGCTTTCAGTCTTTCACCATTGAAAACAGTGTTAGCTGTGGGGTTTTCATATACATCCTTTATCCTGTTAGAAACTTTCCTTCAATTCCTATCATTTGGATTATTTTTATCAAGAAAAGATGCTGTATTTTGTCAAATGCCTTTCAGTATCAGTCGATAGGATCTTGTGATTTTTCTTCCTTGATTTATTAATGTGGTGTGTTACACTGATTGATTTTCTTGTTCTGAACCACCCTTGCATGCCTGGTGGATTTGATTAACAAGGATTTTATTGAGGATTTTTGCATCTATATTCATTAGGGAAATGGGTCTTAATTTTCTTTTTTCATAATATATTTTTCTGGCTTTGGTATTTAGGATGATATTGGCTTCAGAGAATGAGTTTGGCAGCATTCCTTCCTGTTCAATGTTTTGGAAGCATTTGAGTAAGATTAGTATAAACTATACTTTGAATGCTTGGCAGAATTCACCTGTGAAGCCATCTGGTCCAGGGCTTTTTATTTGGGGGAGTTGTTTGATGACAGTTTCAATCTCTTGACAATGTGATTGGTTTGTTGAGGTCTTCATTTCTGATTTTACTTATTTTCATCTCTCTTTTTTTCTTTGTCAGTCTAGCTAAGTGTTTGTCAATTTTGTTAATTTTTAAGAACCAATTTTTGGTTTTGTTAATTCTTTCTTTTTTTTTTTTTTTTTTTTTTTGTTGTTGTTCTTAATTTCATTTATTTCTGCTCTGATCTTTGTTATTTCATTCCTTCTGTTTGCTTTAGGATAAGTTTGCTGTTCTTTATCTAGTTCCTCCAGCTGTGTAGTTAGATCGTTGACTGTAGCTCTTTCTTCTTTTTTAATATTAGCATTGAGAGCTATAAATTTCCTTCCCAATACTTTCTTCACTACATCCCATAGGTTCTGATATGTTGTGTTCTCATTTTCCTTTGTCTCAAAATATTTACCAATTTTTCTTGCGATTTCTTCTTTGAATCACTGATTATTTAAAGTGTGTAATTTAATCTCCATGTATTTGTGAATTTCCCCCTTTTCTGCCCATTGTTGATTTCCAGCTTTATTCCATTATGATAAGAGAAAATTCTTTGTATAATTTTGATCTTTTTTAATTTATTGAGATCTGTTTTGTGACCCAACATATGTTCTATCCTGGAGAAAGATTCATGAGCACTTGAGAAGAGTGTATATCCTGCTGTTTCGGGATGCAATGTTCTGTATCTGTATATTAGGTTTAGTTCATTTATCACATTATTCAAGCTCTCTGTTTCTTTATTTATCCTCTGCCCAGATGTTCTATCTAGTGATGAGAGTGGTGTATCAAAGTCTCCAACTATTATTGTAGAAACAGCTATTTCTCCCTTCCGTTTTGCCAGTGTTTGCCTCATGTAATTTGGGGCATCCTAGTCAGGTGCATAAACATTTATGATTGTTATTTCTTCCTGGTGAACTGCTCCTTTTATTAATATATAATGTCCTTCCTTGTCTCTAATAACAGTTTTGCTTTTAAAGTCATCTGATATAAGTATAGCCACTCTAGCTTTTTGTTTGGTTACTACATACCTGGGATATCTTTTCCCAGCCTTTCACTTTCAATCTATTTGTATCCTTGGGTCTAAGGTGAGTCTCTTGTAGACAGCATATAGACAGCTCATATTTTCTTATCCATTCTGCCAGTCTGTATATTTTGATTGGGGAGTTTAATCCATTAATATTCAATGTTATTACTGTAAGAGCAGTTCTTACTACACCTATTTTGACCTTTAGGTTTATTTCATAATTTATTTTCACTACTCTTTTTATACTTTCAGTTATTTTTACTGATATAATCTTCATTTCTAGACTCTCTTCCAAGCCTCTCTCCTGTCTTTCTTTTCAGGCTGTAGCAGTCTCTTTAGTATTTCCTGCAAAGCCATTCTCTTGGTTACAAACTCTCTCAGTTTCTGTTTATCTGTGAATATTCTAAACTCACCCTCATATTTGATAGATAATCTTGCCAGATATAAGATTCTTGGCTGGCAGTTTTTCTCTTTCAGTGTACAATGGTACCATGGTACTCATCGTTATTTGGTTCCAAGAGGCATGGAGAGTATAAAAAATAATGAGTACCTAACAAATTTTTCCCATAAGGCATCATGTAAATAAATTTAATTCATTCCCAAACCAAAAATAATGCACATTTTTAAGGCAATATGGAAGAAGATAGGGTTGTATACCATTACTTTACATGAGAAATAAACCTAAAAATTAATAAGTACTCAGATTAAATAAAAACGTCACTTTACCTGCGCTGAGAAGGGTCCATGGTCTAATGGGATGGTGGGAGGAGAGTTGTGAGGAGGAGAGGGTACATGGAGTGCTGCTTAGAAGGAGAGGCCCCCTTCAATAGAACATCGAGCACTTGCACTTCAGGTGTTCTTTCTCTCTTCTGCCTTTTTTCAACTTGTACCAAAGACTCTGACACACTCTCTGTCACCTCCACTAAAAACTTATCTAATGAGGACTGTTTCAGCATTCCTTAAAAGTGTGAAATTGTTTGGTCATTCAATAAACTCACATTTCTGCTTGTCAGAGCTTTGTCCGGATGGTACTTCTCCACAAAATTTTGAACTTCTGCCCATGTTGCACACATTCATTTTGCCAAGGACCTGGGGACATCCTCCCTTAAATCCTCACCTGAAGAAATCTCTTCAGCCACCTCTTGTTGCTGCTCCTCAGTGCTGAGCTCTTCACAGTGCTCCTCCACTAACTCCTCCACATCAGCAGCACCAACCTCCAGACCCATGGATTGGCCCAAAGATACAACATCCTGCACAACTGCATCCTCTGCACCTGCAGGTTTGGGGTCAGCCTCAAACCCTTCAAAGTTTCCCTGAGTCATAGCTTCTGGTCACAAATTCTTCCATACCAAATTCATTGTCCAATAAGAGACTTCATCCCAGGACTTATCAATAAGGTTAAGGCAGTGCAGGATATTGAAATGCTCCTTGCAGAATTCCGTGAGGGTCAACTGGGTGTCAGAGGTGATCTCAAAGCACCTCTGGAAACGCACCTTGGTGTCAACCTTTTGAAGTTTGAAATGACCTGGTAGTCCATGGGCTGGATGAGAGGAATAGTACTGGGGAAGAGGAACCTTACAGTGATGAAGCTGACTTCTTCCAGTAAGTCATCCTCCAAGCCTGGAGGGTGGGCAGGTGCATTGTTCAAAAGTAGGAGAGCTTTCAGAAGCAAATGTTTCTCCAGCAAATGTTTTTTTTGCTTAGAGACCAAACACTTCATTTACCCTCTCGATGAAAAATTGCCTCATGACCCAAGCTTTGCTGTTTGCCCTCCACATCACATGGAGGTTACTTTTTATGACATTATGCTTCTTGAAAACTCACTGTGATAGACTAGTAGAGGCTTGCATTTTAAGTCCCCACTAGCATTCCCATACAACAATAGAGTGAGCCTGCCCTTCCTTGGTTTGTGGCCTGATAATGCCTTCTCCTTTTTTGTGATGTAGGTTCTACTCGGCATTTTTTCCAAAACAGTCCAGTCTCATCACAGTTGAAAACTTGGTGGAGAATAAAACCCTCAGACTCTAGGTAGTCTTCAAATTCACTGATGAATTGATCAGCAGCCTTTTTGCTAGACTTGCTGCCTGGCCATACCTCATGACACTATGGATGCTGGTCCTCTTTTTTAAATTATCAAACCAGCACGACTGGCCTTAAAAACTTCAACACTCTCATCCCTCAGTTCCAGTTTGTTTTTCAAAAGATTGGCATGCAATACTTTCGCTTTTCTACATATCATGGCTTCCAATGCACTGTCACCCGCTAACTGCTTCTTGTTTACCCAAAAACAGCTTTTCAACTTCCTTGAGTGTTTGGGAATGCTGCTTTGTTACTGCTCTAACTCCTTTCAAAACATCAGCCTTTTTTTATTGCTTCTTTATTCTTAATGATGGTGGAGACCACTGTTCTAGGCATACCGTATTCCCTAGCAAGATCTGTAATGCGAATATCACTCTCATATGCCTATTATTTCTTTTTTGCTCAATGGTGGTGTGAAGTAATTTTCTTTTCTGCTCAGTGCTATCACTGCTCATTTTCTTAGGATCCATTAAGAAAAAAAAAAGCAAAAATACACAAAATGACCCCAGAAGCTAAGATAAGACTGCAATGGGATGTATACAGGGCAAGAGCTACTGCGTGACTAATGTGTGACCCTTTGTTTTGGCTAGAAAGGGTAGCAAGACATGGGGCAACCGACACCAACAAGTTCTAGCTTGTGCGTCAAGTACCAAACAAATGACAAGTACCAGGAGAAAATGCATTGAGTACCAAATTTGATGAGTGTCAAAGCAGTCGAATACCAAGGTAAGACTGTATTAAATATATTATACCACTGTCTTCTTGCCTGCATGGTCTCTGATGAGATATCAGCACTAATCTTATTGGACATTCCTTGTATGTGAGGAATCCCTTTTCTCCTGCTGCTATCAGGGTTCTCTCTTTATCTTTGGCATTTGACATTCTGATTAGTATGTATCATGGAGTGATCTATTTGGATTTATTCAGATGGGAGTATATCATGATTCTTGGACATGGATATCTATTTCCTTCAATAGGGTTGGGAAATTTTCTACCATTATTTCCACAAATATTCCTTCTGCCCCCTTTCCCTTCTGTTCTCCTTCTGGGACACCCATGACATGTATGTTTGCACATCTCTTGACATCATTTAATTCCCTGTTGGTCTGTTCATATTTTTCCATTCTTTTCTTCCTGTTCTTTTGTATGTTTACTTTCAGAGGCCCTGTCTTCAACCTCAGTGATTCTTTCTTCTGCCTCTTCAAATCTGCTGTTATATGCCTCCAGTTTACATTTAATTTCATTCATTTTTCCTTTCATTTCCATAAATCTACTATTTTTCTACATATGCTTTCAAATTCTGTTTTATGCTCACCTAGTATCTTCTTTTTTTTTTTTTCCAGAGTAAAATATCAGTTTATTGATAATCAATCACTTCCTTTTTCAATTTGATTTACTGTACCCATTTTGTTTCAGTTAATATAAAGCTGTCATTATATTGTCCAAATATATTCTATTATAGTGGCCGAATGGCTGAATATTTTTTAATGCACTTAGCAATGACTTTCCAACTCTCTTGATAAATCCAAATTCACAACATCCTTAATCTCTTTAGCCATCTAATTGAATTTATTAAGGAGGTTTGTTTGAACATCTCTGATTAGTTGTCTCAACTCCTTTATGTCATCTGGAGACTTAGTTTGTTCCTTTGACTGGGCCATATCTTCCTCTTTCTTGGTATGGATTGTAATTTTTTGTTGGTGTCTTGGCATCTGATTTACTTGATGTGTTTATTCAGGACTCAGTTTCTCTCTTTAGTCTAGGGCTTTCTATTTGACTGGCTTTTTGCTACAGCCCCTCTTTGATACTTGGTTCAACTTAATTTGGAACTTTATAGTGGCTCGAGTTAAGTCAACCTGAATTTTTTCAGCTCTTTTTCATCTGTTTCTTGCCCTTTCTCCCTTGCTGCTTGTGTAGTAGGAGCCAAGGATGTAGTTGGTACGTAAGCTACAGAGGCTGAAGTTGCCTGCATTGCCCCAGGAACGAATGAAGCTTCTCCCACCTTTCTCCTCTGCCAGGGGTAGGGACGGAGCCTCAGCCTTGTGCAGTAATCCAAACGATGCAGGTCAAGAACTTCTGTAGCTGCCCAGAGAGACTGATGAAGCTTCATGCCCCTTCCTCTCCTGCCTGAGGCAGGGATGGAGCTGCAGATATGGGCTGCATACTAAGCTGTGCAGGCTAAAACTGACTGCAGTTGCCCAGGTAGACTTATGAAGCACCGGCCCTATTCCTCCCCTGCCTGGGGGTGGGGATGGAGCCACAGGTGTGCACAACAATCTTGTCGGTGCATGCCAAAAGCAACTGCAGTTAACTGAAGAGGCTGCAGGAGCACTGCCCCTCCTAAGCCCAGTCGGGGGCAGGAATGCAGCCACTGGTGTGCCCACTAATCCAGTTTTTGCAAGCCAAAATGGCTGCAGTTGTCTGAAGAGGCTGAGGGAGCACTCTCCCTCCTCCTGCCCTGTCAGGGGTGGGGATGGAGTCTAGCCCGTGTGGGCCGAACATGGCTGCAGTTGCCTAGAGAGGCTGGGGAAACACTGCCCCCTCCTATCTTATTGGGGGGGCAGGGGTGGAGCCACAGGTACCCAACAATCTAATCTGTGGGGGCCAAAAGTACCCACACTTGCCCAGAGAGGCTGAAGAAATACTGCTCCCACTCCTTTCCTTTTGGGGGCAGGGCTGTAGCCACAGCTGTCCAGCAGTCTAGTCTGTGCCGGCCAAAGTGACAACAGCTGCCAAGAGAGGTGCAGGTCCCCCCAGCCTCCTCCCTGCCAGGGGATGGGCTGTAGCCTAGGCTAGGGCAGCAGTCCAGCCTGCATGGAAAGAAGCCGCTCCCTAGCATCACTGTGCTTTTCAATCAACCCCATTTCCCCTCGTGCCAGAGAGGAAGTTAAAATGGCAGCTAGTGGCCTCTTTCTGACTTGGACAGCTTCAAACTTGAGCTCTTTTTAGGATTATACTTTAGCCACTTGAATTTACTAATCAGTAGCCAAAGTCAATGCCTGACCAGCTCTTCCTCTCCCATTTTTGATAAATGGAGCTCCAACTCCAGCCAGGGAATAGCTCCCAAAGTGGTTTGTTCTGCCAGTGGGGGGTGGGCACCGGCCTCCATGGCATGGAGTCTCTACTCATGAATCTTCACTGCACATGGGCAGTCTCGTCCTTCCGTTCTTCCAAGGATATTGCAGGATGCTCTTCTGGTCTCCTAGGCTCCCCAGACAGGTGATTACTAACTGTCTTGTAGGACAAGTTCACTCCTGGCACTCCTTACTCTGCCCTTTTTTTTTTCATTATCAAATCAATTGTGTTGGTACATATTAATACAGCATAAATCCATCCAAAGCATAAAACCAATGGTATTTGGTATAATCACATACTTGTGCATTCATCACTTCAATCATTCTTAGAGCACTTTCATTATTCTGATAATAAAAATAAACAAAGAAACAAACAAAACTCTTCACCTCTCAATCTCTCTGTGCTTCCCCTGCCACACATATCTGCTATTCTTTTTCCTTCTCTCTAGTATAGTTGTATTTATATTTTGTAAAAACAGTCTTATATATGCAATATCACCTATATTCATATTTTACATGAGGTTTAACTATCTTATACAGTCCCAAGTTTCAGTTTTTAGCTTTACTTCTAGTAATATACATGACCTTAGACTTTCCCTTTCAACCACTGTCCTACACATAGATCTCTGCTAGTTACAAACACCATGATATGCTTTCATCATTTCTATTCATTTCCACAGATTCACAAACAACCGTTTAACCAATTCTGCACATATTAGCCCTCAGCTTCAATATTTTTTAAAAGTTTTGCATGATCCACAAACTCAGGATGCAAGTGAGGTCACACTGCATTCTAGCTAATAAGCTCCTCTACCATCCCAATCTTTTTAGCCAGGAATAGCCTCTCCCTCTCCCCCTCTGAGTCTTCTCCGCTCCCTACCCACTATCAAATTATCTAAGAACCCTTAGGCTGACTCAGTGCAAATGGTTCTGCTTCCAAAAGCAGTCCTTGGGCTAAGAAGTGGGCCTCTATTACCAGCCTAACAGACTTCCTACCTAACCCCCACCACTACCTGGCCTCTACCCTCCTCCCCCTTCCCATTTCCTTGAATACAACAGTGATTTAAAGAAGTCCTAGTCAGAGGGCGGTCCAGGAACCCATAGCTTCAGTTTTACTTGGGAGCTTGTAGGAAATGCAAATTCTCAAGCCCCACTTTGGACCTTCTGAACGCGAAACTAAAGGGGTGGAGCCTAGGAATCTGTGTTTAACCAGCTTTCCGGGTGATTCTTAGGCACACTAAAGCTTGTCTAGCACTGTTTCTCAGTCATTTAATATCTCTGCCTATAACCTGTTAGTATTTTCAAACAGGTTACGGTCGTGACTGGCCAAGGAGGACTCCTGTTCCTTCCCCGGAGTATACTTTCTAAGTGATGCTATTAATAGTTGGAAGGTTTTGAAAATGCAGCAAGTTTCTGAAAGAAAACCTTGCCCCTAAACAAACACATGAACTCATGGAAATCCAAGGGATTGTGAAAAGAAAGTTTCCCCTTTTCCCCAGAGTCTCCCATCAGCCTAAACTGAGTCATTTTCTTGTGAGCAATAGAAGCCACTGCTCCCAGCTGGACTTGTGCGCTCCACGGCAATACCCTCCATTTGGTTTTCTATGAAACCCTCCTGCCTCCTGCCTTCTCACTGTCACCCCCAGGAACCTTCAAAACGGTGGATACATGCGAACAATAGAGATTTGCCCCCAAGGAACTCAGGCGTTCTTGATAAACCATAAAGTTGGCATTTCTAATTTCCTCCATATTCTGCTCTTGGCTGATGCCCAGTCTTTGAGAGTATGATATAAACAGACCGTATGAGAAACTGCAGGCTGTTAGTAATACTGAGGGGTGGGTGTGAGGAGAAGGGCAGCAGTAGGGAGGAGTCCTTTCAGCCCCTTTCACACACCCCTAAAAGCTCATGGAGAAGACGTTCTCCCAGCAACCTTGGAGAAAGCCCCTCCTCCAAGCTCTGTGAAGCACTGAACAATTTACCCCGTTTTTTGTTTTTTGTTTTCTTTCCTAATGTGATTTAGTAGATGGAAAAGTCCCAAAATCCAGACACAAAAAATGTCACTCATGCATCCTTATGAAGTTAAAAACATTACATTCTCTTGCTTTGGTTATACCAACACTTTAGTTTAAAAAGTTAGAGGAAATTTTCACTGGCTTTAAGGAGGTTTGTTGAAATTTCTTCATCTATCACTAATCCCAGGTACAGAAGCCGTCTAAGCAGCTCTGCATTTCAAGCATATCCTCAAGTAAAGCCCCCCACCCCCCCTCCAGCCCTCCTCTTACCCTGCTCTCCACCAGAGAGCTGTTTGGCAAATTACAAAGAATAATGTGGTCTTTTCTGACAGTTTGGCTTGGGAGCCCCAAATGTAAACTCACATCACTGCTACCAATGAATGATTTTATTCATTTTAAAGTACTTATTTTCTTTTATTCAAATACACTTTTTAAGGCATGTACTATACCAAAAGGAAGTGGAATAGGGTTATTTCAGAAGGGAGATTTACGTGACTACCTCTACACTAAAAATATTAAAAATTACTCTGTCAAAAACTCCATCTTAAACCTGTATTCAGTGTTGTACATTCAACCCCCAAAACATCAAGGTGTGTGTTTATGGGTGAGTGGGTCTGGTTTGTCTAAGGAGAGCTTCTACTTCGCCATCGCCACCCAGTCTGTCTCAAGACCGAAGGTATTCTGAGGTGCCCCTGGCTTACCTGGAAGTGAATTCACCGTACTTTAGTACCAGCACGTCTCTCTTCAAAATGTGGCTCAGGAGTCACTAAAGGAAACCA
Source organism: Tolypeutes matacus (assembly GCA_026826555.1). Lineage (NCBI taxonomy): Eukaryota > Metazoa > Chordata > Mammalia > Cingulata > Chlamyphoridae > Tolypeutes > Tolypeutes matacus. Next base: position 5,598,233 of record JAKSZT010054548.1, on the reverse strand, counting down.
CACACTGTTAAGACTAAACATTCTTGAGTAAGCCTCAGTTATGGCAAGTTCAACAACCTGGCCGCTGAGAGCGCAGTTACCGAAATTTTCCAAATAAATAAAGCAAACAAGTGACTTCAGGAAGAAGTTTGCATCTATATGATTTATAATCCTGGTCCTGGCCCACTGAGGCAGGAGGAACCCCGGGAACCAGCAGTAAACCAGAGGCCACCCAGGCACTCCAGGCTGCCCCCAACCGATCAGCTCCCGTTCAGTCACCGACTGAGTCCGCGCGAGGCACTGCCGTTTGTGGAGCTGATGGCATCTGACAGCATTCTGCGAGACTTACTGGCTTGGACTTTATCTTTCTGTCTCTAAATGGGTTAATATTAACACGGTGAAAAATAGGGGTCCGATTTAGAGGCTCCTGGCAGCGAGCAAATAGAGGAAAAAATACCCTCCAAAGTCAATGTTTGCTTTCCTGAGGACCTCCTCAGGTGTACATTGGAGACAGTCCTGTCTGCCTCCCACAGTCAGTTACCCTGCAGCAGTGCCCGGCAGCCAGGAGCGGAGCCGGCCAGAACCAACAGGCTGCCAGCGCGCAGCACAGGGCAGGGCAAGGCAGACAAGGCAGCCTCGCTGATGATGGCGCGAAACAAGCAGCACCTGGAGCGCCTGCCCCTCTTCAACCCCGTCGGCCTCAGCCTGTGCACCCCCTCCACCTTCCAGTCCACTGGGGCAAAACCCACTGTTTTGGAACAGTGGATTGAAACACACACACGCTCCGTACTGTATACACACACACTTACACAGAGTAGGAGACTGAGTGGTGGTGGAGAAATGGAACCATACTCAGAATTCTTGTGATCACACCTGAACGTCTCTGCCTGGGAGAGAATACAGAGCATAAAGGTCATAAATTGCATTGGATTAAATGGCCCCATATGTGTTGTTAGGCAGAAGACCTCGAATGAGCATGAGTTAATAATACAACTCAACTGTTTAGCCTTAGTAGCTTATTCAGATTATGATGTGTCTATTAAATGAAACTTTAAAGTAAGTTATATGTGTATCCCCAAAGAGCCCAGCAAACTGTATTGGTTTTTTTAAACAGTAAATTACATTAGCAACTTATTTTTAAGTTGCCGTTAAGTCAATAACAAGACAGCTGTGTTCTCTCCTTTGTTCTCCCTTACATTATTAATACATTGATGCAATTTTAATAAAGATTATACAATATGTTCTGCCTCACAGACAAGTAGAGGCATGAATATAGACAGTGACTAGTATAGAAAAATATTTATAAACATTTCAAATAACACTCCAGGTACTTAGGTACAGGTGGGGGTGCAGTTATAGGCCTAAGACACTGGTTATGTGTCATTTCACTCGTGACATTTTTGTTACCTGACACTCAACAGGTGGGGAGAGACAATAAAGGATATAAAGATGAAAGAAATTGTTTTTTAAAACAAGAAAGAATTAAAGATCCTGAAAAAAGAACTAAGCACAATAAAACCAGTTAAAGGAAACCATTCTTGAGAAGGAAGCCTAAGTAACAAAAAATTATCACCATATGACAGCACAACTCTGCTGAAAATGAGAACCACTGAGTGTACACTTTGAACAGATGGTACAAAGCATGGGGCTGCATAACACGGGGAAGCCAGGGGCGGAAGATGGACTGTGGTCAACAGGACAAACATGAGGACGTTCTCTCCTGAATGATCACAGATATATGCTACTAATATAGGGTGTTAATAATCGGGTGAGTTGGGGGGGAAATACACCAAATGCAAGATATGGGTTATAGTTAGTAGTAATGTTTTAATGATGCTCTTTCATGGTTTCTAACAAATGTTTCACAACAATGCAAAGTTGTAGTGGTGGGGTAATGTATGGGAGCCCTGTGTGATGATCTGCATGTTTGTTTTGTCAATTTACACCTTTTACTATACACTTATTGTCTATGTATGTTTATGCATGAATGATCTACTTCAATAAAAATTTATTAAAAAATGATCACAGTGTAGATGCTCCTGGTTGTGGGCCTCATATGAAAATATAGACTCTGCAGGAGCAAAGAAAGACAGGGAGCGAAGTCACATAGCAGGGGAGTGAAGGCAGCCCAAAAACAGGCACAAAGGCAGATCCAGATACAGACGCAGCTACAGGCACAGGCGCAGATACAGGCACAGGCGCAGATAATACAGATGCAGATACAGATACAGATAACACAAATACAGATCCACATACAAATACAAATACAGCTACAGATACATATAGAAATACAAATACCAGTGACAGTGTGTGTGAAAGGTGGCCTCTGTAAAGAAGAGCTCAAAACCAAAAGAAGAAAATAAACAAGAAGGTGCAGTACCAAAGATGAAGATGCAGGCAGATGATACTTTTCTAATGCAGAGGCTCTTTGAAAATCTCTTGGAAATCTGGGGCACACCGTCCCTCTAATATGTTTCCTACTATTGTCTGGAAGTCCTAGACCTCGATTTCCAGCATCCCACTGACACTGGGGGTCTGATAGCCAAAAGATAAGTGGTGGAGCGTGTCGATCAGAGAGATAACCAAGGATGAGTCTGGAGAGGGGCTGACCCAAGAGATTCCACAAGGAAAAGTAGCAAAAGCAGAAATCTCTTTTCACCTAAATTAAAGAAGCTTGGCAGCCAAAAATAAGCCACTTTCTCTACTCTAGGAGCTTTTTATACTCTAGGAAACCCGGGGGCTGTTGGTCTTTCTTACTATCTTATCACAAAAACCTGGGCCCCAAATCCCAGCCCAATGGGGGCAAAGAAGAGAACTCTCGGCAGGGGGATTCTGCAGGTGGAGGTCTCCCCACCTCAAGGAGGCAGACGGTTGTAGAAACACTAAACAGCACTGGGAGGGATTTCACCACACGGGAGATGACGGTGGCGGGTACGAGAATACAAAGACTTAGGAGACGTGGACATGATAAACAGGCAACTACATAAAACTGATTCGCATGTGAAATGAAGCAAAATAAAATAAAATTAATAACATGTTTGTTGCAAGATAAAAAATGTGTAACAAATGGTCGAAGATGACATTACCAGTGTCTCCTAGAATAGATGAATGAGATAGCTCTGGAGACCCCTCAAATTTGTGTGGTTAGTTTTCATTGGAAAGGTGAAATGAAGTGTTTGTTATTTACTCATTCACTTATCCCCCATTCTTTTCCACATATAATTGAAGTGCATAGGAAAATGATATGGATGCTACATGCCAACCTACACTAGTTCCCAAATTGGTGAAGAAGGCCTTTTCTCTTTTCCTTTAAAATACCTCAATATTATTTGAAATTTGTACTCGTATATCACTTTGGAAGTTAAATATTTAAGGACTTAAAATGGCTGTAAAGCAGATGTGCTCCCTGTACTCAATTCTCTTACTTCTGCCCACTTCAGAGAACAGGATAAGACATCTAATTGTGCGCACTGTGAAGGTGGCAATTATTGGACTAAAGGAAGAAAATAAGGGGAAAATGCCACAGAGTAACTCATCACTAGCAGAAAACCTATACCATTTAAGGCAGACAAGAGTTAGGCTCACCTGAGCATATGGGGAAAGTGCAGAGGGCCACAACTGAATTCCAGAAAAGGAAGAGGTCTTCCCTGGATCTGTTTGGACCACACAAGAGTCTCACCAGTCACATGGCGGGATGTGAGCCCTCACTTTGCTCAAGTGGGGGCCATGATACCTTGGTAGATACCTTGGGTAGATGTTAAACCTAGTCTGGACCTCATTCCTCCCCGTGAAATAGAGATATTAGCAAGTGCCTGTGAACTGCTGTGAGGAGTAAATGAGCTAATAAATATAAAACACAGAAGTCAGTGTCTGGGCAGAGAAGGTAATCAGTAGATGGTAGCAATCCCCGTCAAGTGCCTGCTTAGGAGAAGATACGGCCAAGAAATCAAGAGAATATGTGAGAAAGCACCTGACCGGAAAACCCTATATTCAGCATCTGCAATGTGCAGTTGGAGCAACAAATAAATTGCATGGCTAAAGGGGAAGATGGAATGATCTAATGTGAAAAAGAAGGCTTAGCAAACCCCCTTTTCACTTCCAAAGTATATAAATGGGCTGGGGAAGAGTGACGAAAAGCCATTCCTGTAATCTCGAAGAAGAAATAAGTGCAGGAATACAGAAGGAGTGAGTTTCTGAGCATGACAAGCTCTGAGTTACACTGGTGAGTGGTGTCATGAACTCTTTGGGGGGAATATTTGAAACGGGTTGAAGCGCTAGTTCTGGTGGTGCAGGGCTGCAGAGCTTTGTGCTAAGACAGTCCTCAGCTAATGACACAGCTGAATAGGGGACTTTGGGCCGCTTTGGAAGGAAGTGAAAAGACAAGCAGTTTATATCAGAGCGACAGGTGTCACAGCCCGAAAGGACAATGGGAGGGACCAGACCAAGGTTTCAGCACTTCGGCTTCATCTGACAGGCTCGTGGCCATAAAAGCATATTGGTAGGTAGAGGGTGAAGTGGAGGGAACCTTGAAATTTAGGGCACGGCCCAAACGGGGTGCTGAGGCAGTGGCTCCTGATGGGGTGTTCCTAGATGACCACGTCCCAGCGGGACTTTTAGACACGTGGAAGGGACAGGAAGGAGCAGCGTGTGTGGGAAGGCCAGTCAGCAGCTGAAACTCTACCTGGGAGGACCCCTTCCCACCCTGAGATAGAACATTCTAGTTTCCCTTTGTGTTTTTCTTTTTAGTTATTCCGAATTGCCCTCCATCAACACACTTCAGAGAGCCTAGGGGTGTCAGGACATAAGTGAACTCGAGAACTGTGTGAAGCTAAGCGAAAGTTTTCTCAACACTGGAAAATCTAAGAATTGGTCTCAAACACAGAGCCTGAGTGCCTGGCCACCATGAAGAAATTGACGTTTTTCCCTAAAATAACTGCTCAAACTGTACACTCGCTACGTTTTATAAACATGAGAAAAGCACTGCTGACACCCAAGAGAAAACTCCCCACCTTGGCCAAAATGGTTTCACATAAAAACAACTTACCTACCAAGCAAAACTTTGTGCACTCCCTTGTGCCCAGGGGAGTCGGGGGCAGGCGAGACTGCGCCCTCTCTGCAGAGAAGCGAGGCTTCGCCCCGCTTTGGGGGGGCCTCAGCTGAGACGCTGCTGGCCCCAGCACCTTCCTCTCTCTCGGGGGCGGAGCGGACACCGCCCAAGTGCGTGCTTGGAGCTGAGCAGGGCGGAAACACCGCGGCCCGCGCGCGGACGCCCACCTCTGCCCGCCTCGCTGCCGGCCGTGCCCCCCGGGCCTGGGCCAGGGAGCGCCCCACAAACAACCGCGCCCGGGGCCCGGCGCCCTCGGAGCTGCCAGCTCTCTCAGGAGGTCGTCTGCGCGCTTGGCTCTCACTTCAAGGGGTGCCTCTGGGGCAGCCAGGGAGGAGCGCTGCAGCTGCTGGAGAAGGCTGGGGCCAGGGCGCACCCACGGCCGCCTGGAGATAGCAGCCAGCCGCCGAGCCCGTCCCCTCTTAGGGTGTGGCTATGCTCCCAAACTCTGCTTCTGTGAACGATTTGTCCCTTTCCTGTGACTCCCCTAACCTCTTTGGCCATGCGTCCCTGATCGCCTCTCCTGTTTGTAGATTGCCACGGAGCATGACTATGAATGGGCCTAAAAAAGGCACAAAGCTAACGTTTACTCACCACACCCACGTAGGGCATATGGAGAAAGACACCCCTTTGCAAACACCCTTGAGAAAAGACACACATTAGGACAGGAAAAAAAAATATTTCACGGGGAGCTCCATTGCATCTCTCAGTTGTAATGGCAACATTAGCGAATGAGCTTGTGCTGCCTCGAACTTAATATCTCATGTGGGTCTTTTCCCCTTAAGTGTGCTATGAAAAGATGATGGATCAAGACCCGACGGCTGCCTTTGATGAAGGAAGTTAACGATGAGTTTTACTCAGCCATTTTATTCTTTTCTCCATGGGAGAGGTAGGAAAATGGGCCACAGAAATACTACAAAGAAGGAGTCACTGGTGTGGCAAAAGCTTTAAAGGAAACACCAGCTTCCACTGCCATGAGCAACGAGCAATGCAAACCAAATCTGTGCCTGCATTTGGTCGCACATTTACTCGACTTCTGACTGCTATACACGTTGCAGATGTTTCCAAAATCCCATGATGGATTATACAAATAATCTCCACAGCATTACATCCATTTCATGAAGAGGAAGCCGAGGCAGAACTTAATTATAAGAAAGGAAATTGCACTCATTATTGCTGAGTTTATTCCTGGAGCGCCACGAAAAGCATGTAAGAGACAGTGTCAAGAGCGTGTCCTTTGGAGCCGGAAGGCCGGGGCTGGCACCCTGCTCCTGCCTCCTGGCCAGCTGCCTGAGCGTGGGGAGGCTGTGAACTTTCTCACCCGGGAAATGGGGATATCAGAGCAAGAGTTTTGTCGTGAAGATTGGGATTGTGGAAAGTGCGTAGAACCACACCATGTTCACACAGTAAGTGCCCGTGACAGCCAGGAGGAGGAGGACACTGTGTCCGGCGGAGAAGCAGGAGGCAGCGGCCGAGTCTGCTCAGGTGCCGCAAGTTCCTGGATCTGACTGCCTAAAAGCAGAGCGTGTCCCAGTGGGAGCCGGCCGTGAGTGGCCCTTGGCTCCGGGGCGCCCCTGCCCCTGCTGGAGGAAAGCTTCGGCAGCACACGCTTCCCGCTCACTTTCACAGAGCCCAGCTGAGCGCCTAGGTTAGGCGGAAGGAGGGTGTCCTCAGGCAGCACGGCGCTGACCACAGCCACAGCTGCTCCCCCTTGGTTAGGACTGAGCAGAAAAGCCTAACATTAGTCTGCTCGACGCCGTGGAGCCTCACCTGGAACCCAAGGCTCGTCTGTTCCTGAAGGTTTTGGTCTCAGTTCCAAGCCAGGCCTGTGCCTGGCACACGCGGCCTCAGCTCGTGGCCTGCTGTGAACTTGGCACAAACCGGTTAGACACATTTTCTCAGCAAACGTTACCACCAGGTCGTCCAGTCAGCTCTGATGGCCCTGGAAATTCTCTATCTGGCCACATGCTTTGAGGCACGGTCTGAAAGTCAAAGGAAGCAAAATGTTCTCCTGATGCTAATTTATTCCCTACACTCCTGGGAATGTTGCACTGGAGTGGCTTCTCCACTGGTCACCCTGTAACGAAGGGCAAGTGATTCAGTCTCTAAGCCTCAGTTTCCCCAACTGTAAGTAGAACTAATAAGAGCATCTACGTCAGATTTAGTGGAGGTGAGAGCTACAGCTCTTAATCACTCTTAGGGTGATTAAGATAAAATATCACTCTTAGGGTGATATTTTAAATGCTTAATAAATGCCTGATAAATGTCAGCCATGTGACGAAATTTGTCTTTTTAAATGAGTGAATACTTTGCATTCTCAAATTGGATCACACAGTTGACAAGGGCAGGACATGTGTCTTTAAGCTTCTGTGTTTTCAACCAAAGTAGCTTTCACTGTGCTTCTGTGAGGAAGCAGTGTCCATTTGCTATGCCTTTCTGCCTAAGAGCACGCGGTTTCTCCACCTGGAATGAGCTTCCGTAGATGTTTTCGCCCACCAAGCCGTGCACACTCTTCAGTCCACCTGTCTCTCCCTCAGGCTCCCTTAGCTCGGTTTTTCTTATTGTAGCTCTTGTGACAGGCTATGAATAGGCAATTTGTTAATAGAAAAGGGTTCTATTGCCTTTCCTGACTTCCTATGCTAGATTAGGGTGACTGGAACACAAATATTTCCCCTCCTGGAAGGATCTGAAAAATAAGTCCTCTCTGTACAAAGAAGTAAGTTTTCAGTTGCTCAATATTTGGCTCAGGGTTAAAGCAATCTTCAAAACCTTTTATGAAAGAGTCTAAAGAGAATGGGAGGGAAGCGGATGTGACCCAAACAGTTGGATGCCTGCCTACCACATGGGTTCAGTTACCGGTGGTTCCTAAAGAAGGCAAGCAAGACAGCAAGCTGACATGACGGGCTGGCGCAGTGAGCTGGATCAACAAGATGACGCAACAAGATGTCGCAACAAGATGTCACAATGAGATGACACAATGAGGAGACACAACAAGAGACACAACAAGCAGGGAGCAGATGTGGTTCGAGCGATTGGGCGCCTCCCTCCCGCACAGGAGGTCCCGGCTTCGGTTCCCAGTGCCTCCTAAAAAGAAGATGAGCAGACACAGACAGCAGACAATGAACAGACACAAAGAGCAGAGCACAGACAATGAGGGGGTGGTAGAAAGAAAGAAATAAAATAAATCTTAAAAAGAGAGAGAGAGAGAGAGAGAGAATGGGAGATACACAAGGAGGAAACAGGGCAAGAGAAGGGAATTTTTCCAAAATATCAGAGGAAGGGGAAAGACTTGAGGGCTAGCCAGAGGCTTCCTGGAGGATCCCAGGCAGTTGCCCAAGAAGGGAGGAGCTCTGGCTGCCCAGAGGAAAGGACTTTGTGAAGGCCCACCGTGGTGAGTGGTCTAGAGGGTTCAGGGGCCCACAGGGCCCCCTGCCTCCAGCCTATCAGGAAGGGGAACGGCCCCAGCCCTGAGCCCAAGGTACCCTCCCGGCGAGCCTGCCCCATGTCCTCCCCTTTTTCAGACCAACAGGAGCAACTGTGGGCTCTGCTTCCAGAGCCGCCTCAGACCTCAGCCAGGTGTGCCATCTTCCACCTTCCCCACCCACACCACCACCAAGGACCCAGAGATGCCCTCCCGCCTTAAGGGGAGAGGGCCCAGGAGCTGGGGAGAGCTTCACCCATATCCCGGGGAAGGCAGCTGGATGGAATGAAAGCCAGACACACGAGTAGGGCCAGTGGCTGATACTTCTGTCGCTCGTTGCACCCTGGCTTGCCGCCTGTCCTCTGCCCCCTCACCCCCTGGACTGCAAGGTGTAGTGCTGGGGTGAGGACTGAGCAGGCTGACCGTCCTCCCCTCTGCCACCTTCACCCCCTCTGTACATTCCCAGCGCCTACATAGTAGGGTGCTTTAGCTGTACTGTTTTGCTTTTGGTTAATAGAATCCTTGGAGCTAATTCAAATAAAGTGTGGAAAGTTACAAAGTTTCAGGGCGGGCAATAGGGAAAGGGAAATTCCATGGAATTCCAAGAACAGGAGCCTTCTAGTAGATCCCACATCACCGGCCAGCCTGGGATTGCCTGGTTGGGTTCGGGTGTGGATCCTGGGGCCCGCAGCCCCCGCTGGTGGGCAGTCAAGCTGTTGTCAGGCAGCTTCAGGAAGGGGCAGGCATCACACGAGGCGGGTCCTTAGCAAGGACGCCCAGACGGGCACACCTGGACACACGTCATCCGAGTGAAGGGCGGGGTGGGCTGAGCTCAGTGCCCCCGAGAGGCACCTTCTTCATCCCGTCGCGGATTCCTGAGGGTGTGACCCGCTGTGAAGAGGCCCTTTTGAAGGTGGTGGTCTTTGCTGAGGTGTGGCCACCTGAGTCGGGTGGGCCTTGGTCTGTCCTCCTGGCAGCCCCATGGAGAGACGTGGGAGAGCCGGGAGCCAGTCAGGAGTACCTGGAGGAGGGCTGGCCCTGACGGGGGCAGAGCCGCAGGCCGGGGACCCCACGGACAGGGCAAGCCAGCCCCAGAGCGCCCCAGACTTCCAGCCACTGAAACTGAGACAGGAAATGCTTGTTGTTTAAGGCAGCCCCTTGCTGGTACCTGTCCCCGCAGCCTGGCAAACTAAGTCACTTTTGGTTCCTGAAAGGGGGGCTGCCGTGACGACAAGTACCTAAGAATGTGGACGTGGTTTGGGAACTGGGTCACGGGGAGAGGCAGGAAGAACTGAGGTGCTTAAAGGGGGTGGGCCCTCAGCCCCCCTGACGTTTGGGGAGGTCAGCCGACACCCCCACGCTCCGGGGAGAGCACGGCCACTCTGCAGGATTGGAAAGGGCAGAGCTGCCGCACCAGGGGCCCAGGACAAGGCTGTCCCCAGGGGCGCTCGGGCCTGGAAATCCGACTTTCCCCTGCTGGCTTTCACATCGGCTCGGGGCGTGTGGCCTGTGTCTCCTCCAAATTCCTCTCCTGGAAGGGAAATGTTTATTCTAAGCCCTGATTGCGAGCACAGGCTTATTAGCTTTGTGGCCACGAGAGAGTCACTTAGCGTTCTAAGCCTTGGCTTCGTCATCTATGCAACGAGGATGACAGTAAAGTGCCCATCTTTCAGCTGTGGTGAGGATAAAGGAAATACCCACGGCAAGTGCTTGGAGCAGTGCCTGGCACACGGAAAGTTCGATAAGCGATAGCTAACAGCATCGGTAAAGCCGTCGTCATTCCTACTACGTGCTCAGATGTGGCTTATCTGCAGGCTTAGCCATAGACATGGAGTACAGAGGTGTGCAGAGGAGATGCAGGCTTTAAAATTGAAAACTATATAATGTAGGTATATCTTACAGAGATTTAACACAACGGGCTTGAAGATGAATCCTGGAGGAGGAACACATTTCCTGAGTAGCTGGTGAAATGGAATAGCAGGGTACCTAAGATCTAGGAGAGGACACAGATAGAGCAAACTGACTTTGGTTTCACTAAAAGATTTTTCTTGATCAAATTAGAAAATCAGGAAGAGAAGCCTTTTAAGAGAGACTCTGCCTCCTCTCTGAGGAGTGTCCAGGGCAGAAGGAATCTATGTCTGTCTGATCCCTCCTTCAGTTTGTATCTCTCACCTGCCCTCCCCGCACGTGCCAGCTGTGAGCTGAAACAGGAAAATGAATAAGCCGGAGCATCTTCTCCGGGAGCCAGAGCTGCTTCTCTAGGTCCCACGGCAGCGTCTTTCCACAGGTGCCACTGCCTTGTCTCCCAGAGCCAATCTGAGCAAAGGGCAGAGAAATTCTTTTTACTATCGTCCATGACAAGGAGAGTTTGCAAGGAAAGCACACACACACACACACTCCTTAGCATAGTTTATTGAATGCAGATATCTGAACTATTTTTATCTTCTGTCTAAGCAAAGGGTGGGTTTTCTACAATGACCCTGTAGGGCTCCCAGCACCCACACATTTCCCCAAGCCCAGCCTTTCCTAGGGTGCATTCTCAGCAAACAATTTCCACGGTGCACAAGGTGACTTCAGTCAGCTGTGCTTCAGGTCTGGCAAGCGTCCCACCTGCCTACCACCTTCCAGGTCTCAGCACCTAGATGGGATTCCTACATCTTTCCTTCACCTTCAAAGGTGATGCCTTTGGCATCTCCCTGTTTCCCAAATGTAGATGATACTCCCTCATCTGATTCCAAGAATCTTTCCCTGGGCTGTAAGCCTTCTTCCCCGTGCGGTTCTTTGGCGTCTTTTCAAGAAGTCCCTCCTCTGGGCTGGGGGCTCGTCTCACCTGGCCTGTTTGGCTTTCCTCAGCTTACTCACGGGCCGGGGCTGCTGCTTCAGTAAGCACTCGCTCGGGCCAGAGTCCCCAGCGTTGGAGCACGAGTGCAATTACCTCCCCCTACTGCAAAACAGCTCTAACTCCTGGAGGCGGACCAGACTTCACGGTCAAGGGCACCAGGCTGCCCTCGCCTCAGACGCCGGCTGTAAATCCTGGGGCTCCCAGGCCACCCTCACTGCTGACTAATTAGCCACACGTGCAGGGTCCCACCACCCCCTCAGGTTGGATAATTTTGCTAGAATGACTCACAGAATCCAGGAAGTGCTGCATTTACCGTTATAGTTTATTATAGCAAAAGAGGATACAAATCAGAGGAAGACAAACGAAGAGCTGCATAGCATGAGGAAGGTCTCGGTGCAAAGCTTCCGTGTGCCATCCATGTGGAGTCAGCACGTCACCCTCACAGCACAGGACCGATCGCGGAGGCTCAGCCTGAACTTTGGGGCCCAGCGTTTCTTTGGGGTGTGATTATGGCTGCATGACGGGTTGACTCAATTTCCACTTGGGTGAACTCAATCTCCTAGGCCCCCTTCCTTCCCCAGAGATGGGCCGATGCGACCTGGCTCAAAGCCCTCACCCTGCCGCTGCAGATGGGGCTCGCCCGCCCTGAGCCATCTCCTTAGCGTGAACTGTCAGCTGTGCTTAACTGAAATCTCTCCTATCTGGAAATCCTCCCAGGAACCAGCGATAGAAACCAGCCACACCGTTTACTACAGCTGTCTCACGCTCCAGGGTGTCAGCTTTACCTGAGCTTGCTTTTGGTAGCTGGAACAAGCCCCTGTCTCTTTCTTTCTCAAAGCTGTGCCCCCTTTCAGGGAGACACTGCACAGTTCTCTTTCCTGGTGAAGGTTTAGCTTCTGCTCCTTGTGCATAAAGGGGTGAATGGGACATTCCTTGAGACCAGCAGCTCATCAGCCCAGGTTTAATCCAGGCTCCAGGTTCTCTCTCTCTTTCTTTTCATTTAAAAAATAAGAGTATAGTAAAAGTTGTGCCCTCACAAACCAAACAGGCATATCATACAGGACTCCCACACATCATCCCACCACCACCACCTTGCATTGCTGTGAAACGTTTGTTACAAACTATGAAAGAGCATCGTCAAAGTATCACTACTATCACCCAAGTCTCACATTCGGTGTATCTTCCCCCAACCCGCCCGGTTATTAACAGCCTGTATTAGCATTATATATTCGTTATCGGTCAGAAGAAACCGTTCTCCTATCCGTCCTGCTGACCACAGTCCACCTCCCACACCGGCTTCCCTGTCCTACCCAGCCGCATGCCTTGTACAGTCCCTTCAACGTGTGCACTCAGAGCTCCACATTCTCTCGAAAGACTCATCACTCGCATGGACACCAGAGGTTTTCCAGAATCATTATCACTGAAGTTTTAAAATATCAAAAATAACAAGCAGGCATCTTCCCAGCTAGAGAAAATTCATATTGCTACCTTAAAGAGACTATGGAAGGAACCCTGCAGGGGTGCCTCTGGGCTCTTGCCCAGAGCGGACGAATCGAGTCCACATCTGGATGGGCCAGAAAGCAAGCAGGTTTTCAATGTCGGCAGAAGGACAGGAGGCAGGGTGTGCCAAGTCTGCCTTCCACTGAGGGTTTTTCTCACAGCTTGCATACTGGTTGAAATAAAGAAAGTGAATCATTAGGGCGACATTTCTAAGAAGGGGCCAGAAAAATTAGTTTTTTGCTTTTCTCAGTTAATCTCAAAGGATGCATGGTCCCTGGGGTCCGGCACTCTTGGGGCGATAAGGATGGGGAGGTACAGATGACGATGGATGAAGATAAGGTAACAGACCCATGCACGTAGCGGTAACGAGAGAGGAGGCCCATAGTGTACATCCTTGGCGGCGCTAAGCCTGGTTAATGCTAAACCATGGCTCTGCGTGCTTGTGAGCAAAGTCACACTGAATTTTTCTAGCTTATAAGCTACAGGGCAATGCCTTGATATTTCAGCTATAGCACAGTATAGCTGTTTCACCTTCAAGTAGTTTGTATCTATATTATTTTCACTTTCTGTTGTAAAATAATTCTCACTGTATCAAGGAAACAGGCTTGCAAACAGTCAGGGACTTAGTTGACTCTGACTGATTGAAATAGGGAAAAAATATATAGGCTATTGAGTAGTCACAGAATTGGCTGGAAGATTAGGAAACCAGCCTCAGAAAATGGACAAAAATGAAGACCCATGATCAGAATCTGTCCAGTGAGGACACTACGCTGAACACCAGATGCCACAGTTTACATGCTGAGAGTGTTGGCATCAGATACGGCAGTCGTTACAGGAAAGAAAAAATGCATCCTGTGATGTCCAGGAACTGGCCTGAGGGCTATAGCCAGGCCGCGATGTCACTGCAAACTGGTCTGACATTCGCAGCTAAGCCACACTCTCCTACAGGACGTAAACAACTTCACAGAGCGTCCATTCCCGACAAAGTTCTTAAACAACGGAAAAGAACAAACAAGTAACAATCATTATGCCATTACTAAATGATTAACTGCTACTTCTCTATCAATTACACTTTTGTACTTGTTTTCATCTGCCCTCCCTATGGACAAGATTTATTGAGATCCACAATCAGAAAACTGCCCCATGCTCTCTGACAGCATCCTATCTAGAGTGAGCCCTACTTCTCTGATCCTCCCCCATGTCACCACCCAACACCCAAATCCTGTAATAGGGTCTAACATCACTCGCTGCAACAAGTGATGCATTTAACTTGTCCAGCTACAGGTGTGTTCTTTGCTGTCCTTGACTGAAGGATGCTGCCGATTGTCACAGCTGGCTCCCTACAACCCCTGCCATCGAACTGTCTCAGCAGAGAATTACCCCCTGTCCCTACTTCTTTGTGCCATTAATTCCAGATCCAAAACCCCAGTCGAGCATATCCAATGGCCTGATGCCTATGGAATCTGGGAAAGATGAGAAACTGGCACTTTGGGAGGTTTTACATACATAGAAAGAGGAGTTTCCCAAACAGGAAAGAAATTCAGAAGCCATAAGGAAGGAAGGAAGGGAGGGAGGGAGGAAGAGAGAGAAAGAGAAAGAGTGAGAGAGAGGGAGGGAAGGAGAGAGGAAGGAAAGGAGGAAGGGAGGGAGAAAAGAATTAAGTTAGAGAGAGAAAGGAGGTGTGGCGGAGGGTGTTCCTGTAAAAATGGCCCTAAAGAAATGATACATGAGCAAAAGAGAGGGGAAGGCGCGGCATTGTACTCCCAAGATCGTGGTCCAAGAAAGACCCCTTCCCCCTCTGACCTCCTGATGCCAGCAGGAAGCAGTAGCTGTGCTGCCGTGTTTCCCCAAGTGACCCACTGCCTGTCTGCTGGCTCCCCCCAGGTCAGGATTGTGTTTGACAGCACAGACAAAAAACATGCAAGTAGCAGTGGTCTGCGCAAGATAAAAGTTTCTCTTTCACTTAGTGGTGGCTGCACTGTTGTCCACCTCCTCTTTACCTGCTATTCCACCACCTTTAGCACATCTCCTCATGGCCCAGAGGATTATGAGAAACCTAGATTTTCAGCTGAGCACAATATAAAAAGGAAGTTCAGAAAGGCTGCTAGATTAGCACTTAGCAGTCCCTGCCACAACTCATTTTAAATTTCCCACTACACTTAAACAAGGGAACATACCAAACTTCAGTACCATGCCCTCCGGAGATAAATTCATCACCTTCAGAAGCTTATGAAAAGGTGTCTCAACCAGCTCCCCGCAATGTTAATTCGCTACTATCAGACCCACCATAATCTGGGTCTTTAAGGCTATTGCTAGCTTTTTCTTCTCTTTCTATATAGATTCTGTTTTCCCAGAATTGGAGGAGGTAGCAGTGTTAAGTCTAGCTCCTTGCAACCCAATCAAGGAGAAAAAAGTTTGTTTTAAGAAAGAAGATGAAAGCCAAATGAACAAATATGAAAAATGTTTATTTCATTTCCTTCTCTGCCAGAATGTGCATTTGTTGTGGTATAGATGATTGGTTCTCAGACTGTGATCTTGGGGCCTTTGGCAGACCACATGTGCCCCAGGTGGTCCTCAGGCCAATTACAAATATGTTCTCAGAATCAGTCTAACTGTGTGTTTTAAATTTATTCCAATTTACTTGTTGAATTTAAACCAAAATACAGGAATCAATATTTTAAAATTGTAACCTCAGCAATGATTATTAATTTGAGAAAAGACTGCTGAGGACTGTGGGTGGGTGGTAGTGAGGTAGGTGGCCCAGCTTCCTTGTTCTAGAATTTGAAAAGGCTGAAAGGTCAGAGTCTGTCCTCTTCAAGAGAGGGTTAACTGTGGGTCAAATGATGAGACTAAAATCCTTAGTTGCAGAAGACTCAATACTAAGCTTTATCTCAAAATTTGGGGCAAGACACAAGAACCCTGTAGGATGGATAGGATTAGTTTTTTGCAGAGTGGACCCACAATAACCCATCTTGTAGTGTGATATGGAGTCAACTTATTGATGACATAAAGAGACAAAAAAAGACAACCTGAAAATATAAACTAAGTTAAGTAAGGTAAATTGTTACCTTGACAATTGTGATGTTGTTACCAACCTGGGGAATAAAAGCACCTGGTAGGTGGAGGGAGTTAGAGCGAGAGAGCGAGAGAGCGAGAGAGCGAGAGAGAGAGAGCGAGAGAGAGAGAGAGCGCATGCAGGCATTTGAGAGTAAGAAAATTGTAGGTTTATTTCTATTTTTCCAGAGAAGAGGGTACCCTGACTAGGTTGCATTTTTCATGTTGGATTGGTTCATCTATCTATGGTGGCAGAAGGGACATTAGCCAGCTTTTGCCTCATGACATTATTTCTTATATCACCGAACTTTACTCTTATTCTGGATTCAGCCAGTAATTTTCGAATTCTAATTTGGTTTCACGAGGAGATGCTCATCCTTCATTGCAACATTAACATTAGCGTAAGCTTGGCACTTAGGCTCTAACTAACATTGGCTACTTTTAACTCATTCTTGTATTTATTCAGAGGGCTTGAATGAGTACCTACTTTGTATTAGATATTGTGTGTAAGGGTCTAGAGAGTCACTGGTGGTCTGGGTAGGAGGTGGGAGAGGACGGGCAGATATGTTTCCATGGATTAAATTCACGTTACATGAATGTGGTGGATTGAATTGAGCAGCCCAGTGTGGACTCATTGTAGGGAAGATCTCCTCAAGATGCTGCTTCAGTTGAGGTGTGGCCAGCTGAATCAGGCGGGGTTACTGGAGTCTGTGTGTGCAAAGTGAACGTCAGACAGAGCCACAAGGAGAAGCGGGAAGCTAGAAGTCAATGGAATGGAAGGGAAAGGACTGTCACATTGCCAGGCGACAGAAAAGCCAAGGCACACGAAGAATTGTCGTTAGTCAGTCCCAGAATGTCAAAATCTTCAGGGAGAAAGCCCTGCCTTGCTGACACTTTGGTTTTGGTCTTCTAGCCTCAAAACCGTGAGTCAACAAATTGCCTTTGTTTAGGCTACCCCAGTGTATGGTATTTTTTCCCAGCAACTGGGAAACTAAGACAAAGAATAAAACAGTTTTAAACTATGGATAACCAACCTTTTTCGTGTTCTTCTGTACAGCCCTTCTTGAAATACTTTTCCTGGTCTGACCATTTGTCTTAGACTGGGTTGACTTAAAAGCAAAGGTTTGTGATCAGGTCTCTAAGTTGGGATGTGGTTCTAGGAAGTAGGAATAAAGGACAGGAGTAAAGTAGGGCAGGCAAAGAGAGAAGGCCAGTAGATGATCTATGAAGGAGCTGGCCACCACCAGCAGACACTGAAGTCTATTCTTGTGGAGCTCTCTGAAGAAGCTTTATGAAGTCCATATCCGGATGGTGTGCTCAGGCAATAAAATAGGAAAGCGTTGACCCAGCAACTCACATCCCCCCTTGGTCAACCAGCGTAGCCCACAGGCATTAACTCCCTGTATTTCTGGGTGTCCATGAGGATCCCATGCCACAGCATCAGAGAAGCTCCAGGGTAGGAAGTAAGAAGTATGCAGCAAGGATCCCGTAAAGCACTCTCGAGTTATACCTGGTGAAGGGTTGACGCCTGCTCAAAAAGATGTGATACCAACAGGACAGAAAAATGCTATGAAGTAGCTGATGAATCATTCTATGACAATGACAAAGATCAGCAATGTGATCATCATCTTGTTCCCTGTAACCAGAAAGGAGCTACACCACCAATAGGTACCACCAGCACCACCTCCACCATCTCCCTCCCTGTAACTTCCACTGCCCCCATCT